>NC_069472.1:1244551-1264551 GCF_026875155.1 Cherax quadricarinatus | reverse complement strand
AGTTTTGCCAAAAAAAAATTCGGATGTGTTCCCAAATTTTCCAAATTTTTCATTTTTCCGAGTGTTGCCAAATTTTCCAAATTTTTCATTTTTTCGAGTGGCGCCAAATTTTTCAATTCTTTACTTCAATTTTTGGGTCTATCCCAATTTTTTATTTTAAGATATCTCCCCTAATCTAGGGTCGAGCTCCAGCTCCCGGAAAAATTTTTTTCACGATATTTTAATTCGTATGTAAGTAAATATTCGTAGTTCTGGTAAACACCTGTGTGCGGCGCTACGGTAAACATTCCAAAGCCTGTCAGGGTTTACCACCAAACGGTTTGATTTCAAACGGTAAACACAAACATGTCATAATACAGCTCTGGGATCCAATTTTTAGAGGTAATACCCTGGTATACTTTACCACCAAATGGCGTTTTAACTTTGGATAACATATTTTGCGCTAAACACCTACGTGTTTTTAGTGCTCTTGAGTTACACATTTTTAAAGTTATTAAGGTATAGATGATTCAATACAGAGGTCATGCAAATAAGCGGTAATACAAGTGGTAAATAATTACACAAATTCATTTCACAAATTTGTATTTGTTACATATTTCAATACAAAACGATACATTTTCTCTAGTACACACATTTTTACAACTTTTCTACAACTTCACAGTTTCTACGTACATCATAGTAGAAATATTCACAACTGTTTATGTACAACACAGCGGGGAATTAGTTTAGTCTCCTATGTTTAGATGCTGGAATATCTGGTTTCCCTCAGAGTGTCCATCAAGGTGTCCATCAGGGTGTCCATCAGGGTGTCCATAAGCCAGAGAATGTCTGGTGTCCAAGTGATACCTTTTATCATCAAAGGCAGACAATCCTCTCATCTTAACCTGTACTCTACATCTCTCTCCTGTGACATTACTAATAAACTTACACTTCAATAGTTCTTTATCAACTTTTCTGAAAACATTTTTATACCACCATGAGTTAACAATGGTCTGAAATGTCTCTACTGACATTACTTGTTCTTCCAGTCATCTTCACACAACATATTTTTGCTTTCAGAGCAACCAACTCATTAATATTATAATAACTCATTTCAGATTTCAATTATCCTAACTCACCTTTCCTACTATTATCATATAATGGATGATCATGACTCAAATTTAAAAAATCCATATATTCTACCAACGGTTCTCTTTAATTCAGTAAACAAATCTTTGCATTAGTGTACAGTAGTCTTATATCATCTCCATAATGTTTTAAGACTTTATACTAAGAGTAACACAATTTATTTTCAGTAATCTCGAAAATTTGAAAACCTAGATAGAGAGGTTGATCACCAGTTAATTTCTGTTTGGTGAACGTGCAGATCCCTTTGTGTTGATTAAAATGCTTAACATTTTTCAAAAAGGTGTCATTGACAGCTCTAGCAAATGCTTTCTCAACCTTTATATATTTATTGATCTCACCATACTTTGTTATATTAAGTAATTATTTACCGTAAAAGCCATTGTTAGTCAGCTTAAACTTGATGGAGCATTGTATAGCAGTTTGTTGTTCAATATTAGTTCTAATGAAGGGCTCTTGCATTTTTGCCTGATTATATTCATATACTTCATGAACCTTTTTTATCTCCAACCCAAGATCTGTTAAAAGGTGAAGCAATTCCAAACTCACTAGATAATGTTTCTGTGGAAGATGGGCAGCCACTAATTTCGTATTAAATTTGGGTATCTTTCTACCTTCATTTTTCAAAGCAGACTCAGAATAAGGAGATAACATGTCTTCTGATATATTCATGTGTGTTAATATCAAGGAAGTTCATTGTTCGTCTAGCTACCTCACATTCAATACAATAACCTTTATCCCACTCACTGATACCTTAGTTAACCCAAAACAAGAAATCAAAGTCTTTCTTCATTAGATAATTTTCTTGTACCATTCTGCGGTAGAGCTTCAACCATAACACTGGTATACAATGAATTAAAGTCAAGATATAAAATATGAGTACTCATCCCACTCTATCAAAATTGGGGTTAATTTAAGGATTATCAGTCTTGGTATATTGACTGAATCCCCATTTGAGATTCCTTTTTATCAGATCATATAATTCATGGAAATGTAATATATCTAATTTTACTTTTGTTTTTAACAAGAAAACATCCATAATGAAAGATGGTAAACTGATATAATTACTAAGGTCTAAACTGTAAATATCTTTGAGTGTTTTACGCCACTCCATGAAGACGTCAGCTAACAATCTCACATCTGTCTTGAGATACAAGATCAAGTAATCATCTAAAGTCTTGTATTTCCTCCAATTGGACAACTTTCACAACATTGTCATAATCTTCCTGGCTAATGTGACTATTTCTCAATGTATTAAGAAATTTCTCTTGGCAACTTTGTTTCCCCGATTTCTTTTTTAAACTGTCAATATAGTCATAACATAGCACCTGTTTGCCTTTACCTAATAAGAGTATCACTTAGGTGCGTCATTGAGAATGATTACCTGCCTTGATATACTGTTCTGCTAAACTGGAAAGACGTCCATTTACCAAACTCAGAGAATACTGAAATATAACAAGCACTTAAACTCTTAAAAATTTAAGTGTTTTTTTTTGAATGAACCTCAATTTTTATTTATCCACTCTCAATTCCTTTTAAAATTACCCCTAAATCATAGGACATATTATGACTAAACATTAATAAAAAATATTTCTCTTATCTTTACATTGCAAATTGCAACGAACACAATATGCTCCGATGCAATTACTGAACTGTATCCTGTGATCATGGTGGCGATACTTGAATTTGCATCTAGGGAAAGGGTTTCACAGTATAATTCACATGTGGTTTGCCATCAAATCGCACTTAATCATTCCCCTTCATAATGGTATCAAATACCCTTCTGCTCGTAACCTTTAACAGAAAACACAGTTCCCTTCTTGATCAAATATTACTAACAATAAGCAATGACTATATGTCTTTCTTCAATTTTCCCCGCAGAGCAAGTACGATCAAGAGCACTTTCAAAATTATTTAAACTCCTAACATATTCGCTAGAATGAGCTTTACTATAATTTTTTAAAATGGACATTGATCCTTGTGGAGGATTTGGTTGATCTTACATCCATCTTCGCTTATAACTAACTCCTCCTGTGTATGTAACTTCATTAAACTATGACAATGTTTCTTAACATTACCTTTTTCATGCATTATCGTTCTGACGTCCCCATCAAACTCCCTTTAAACAGCACAAGGTGTGATCATCCATCAATAATTTGCACATGATAATATTCTTAAATTCCTTAGTACCCTTATGGCACACGGACACAAACGCCCCATCCTAATCCTGTCTGATAAACATAACGAAACTTTATTTTCTTTCCAATAAAGTTAACTTGTCACCTTAATGGGAAATTCATCTATAGAAGTTTTTGCATAGTTAAAGACACCATCCCTGAGTATTCACAAGCTTGGATTATCACACCCAAATTTTGCCAATTTGTGACAATTATATACGGGGAACAGCAGCATACACACAACCCATCATTTATCTTTGGATCAAAAATATATTTCCTACCTCTCAACTCGGGGAATCCATATATGACCCGAGTTGTACTTCTGAACTAAATTATTCAATATGATCTATAAACCACCCTGAACCTTCCCTATCTTTTAATTTTTGTCTCAAATCTTTCTAATATTGCTTCCACTCATCGATCAAAGACTTCTGATATTTTCTCCTCACTTACAATCTCAAATGCTAAATTAATTACAAAACTGACCATTTTTGATCTTCACCTAAATGTTTTGCCTCAAACTTTAATAAATAATTCAGTATATAAAGCACATGTTCTGGGTACTCTCTTCCTGGTTGAGGATTGATCCGACTAGCGTGGGCGATGCTCCTCAGGTCTCATCACCCCAAAATTTTTCGTGGACGCTCCTCGGAGTTGTGAGGTACTGCGGTGGGAAGCATTTACCCCCCCAGACTGTGTGGTACCGTGGTCAGAATCAACGGTCTCAGAGGTATCATTAGACCTCATCTCATTTCTGTGAGGGAAAAATATATAAATCATTTTCTACGTGGGAAAAAAATATTTTTTCGATGTTACAATGCAAGAATATAACACTAATTTTAATACACCTATAGAAAGTCAGGAATATAACACTAATTTTTTATACAAAGTCTGGAATATATAAACTTACCTTTTTCTATAGCCTTCTCCTATTTAAAACATTCACTCGATCTACCTCGGATTGTAATGCCTTGTGAATTTCCTCTTGTTGCATATCACCATCATTGTTGATAACAGATATCGATCTTGTTATTGATCTTCCTCTTGATCAGGACATTCTTGAAATTCATGTTCATTCTTTTCTTAATATCTGTTATGAAGTATTCTCATATTATTCTCATTCCTTATAATATCAACAATGTTCACAACTTTCACTTGTTACAACTCTCACACACCCATTTTTTTCACTCAACCCCCAGCAAGATATAACAAGTCACAGCAGGTCACAACAAGGCAAACATGTCATACACACTATTGCACAATGTTTTACAACCCCCCAACAGGTCACATCAAAACACAACAGGTCACAAGTCACACACATACACTACTGCACCATGTTTACAACCCCCAATAGGTCACATCAAGACACAACAGGTCACAAGTCACACACACACACACTATTGCACCATGTTTAAAAAAAAAAAACCAAGCTTGTTACCAACTCCCAATCAGTACACGGAGATTTCAGTGTTACGGCAGATACACTTCTACCTACAAAAACTCGCCTTCTTCATGGCGGTATCCTCAGTGTTGAGTTTTGTCAACAATGTGCTCACGTTTGTAGTTAAAATGCCGTCAGAGGGAAGCCTATGATCTCTAGAAAGAGGATATGAAGTACATTCCCTAGCCGGCCAATGTCAATACCTCATCCCACGGGTGATATTAATGAGGTCAAAGACTGACCCGTGTTGACCACACACTCACACCCACCCACCAACCAACCCCCACACACACACACCCACCAACCAACCCCCCCCACACACACCCACCAACCCCCCCCCACACACACACACCCACATACAAGACACTAGCTGATAATTTGTTTTCAAGATGGGAAATCTTTAACGTATTCCTCGTGATATATTTTGAAACTCATTACCTTACCTCAAGGAACTCTCCTCAATACTTCAAACACACACACACATATTCTTATACAACTATACCTACACATACACACACACACCATATAGTCACACATCACTCCATATTCCCTCAATCATTTATTCTCATAGTTGCAGTCCACCATAGATACACCCAGGCTACATTCACTATGGAAATCCCTTAATGTTTTTTGGAGGTCTTAAAGTCGTTACCCGTCAGTCTCTGTCAGTTTCCCTAAGGGAAACCCTTAACGTCTTTCTGCTGATATATATTGAAACTTCAATTAAACAAATTAAAATTGTTAAGCCTGGTGGACACAACATTAACAATATTGTTAAGTCCTGGTGGACACAACATTAACAATATTGTTAAGTCCTGGTGGACACAACATTAACAATATTGTTAAGTCCTGGTGGACACAACATTAACAATATTGTTAAGTCCTGGTGGACACAACATCAGCCACAGTATAAAATTTTCTTGATATACTTCATCAAAATACTAACAATAAATTGTTTAGTTTCAAAATGAACTTCAAAATATACACATCTAGTGATGTTGATAGAATTATTGTCTCTGGTTATATGAATAGTGACAAGTATTTTTTCACATCAAAACTAGTAAAATTGTATCATGAGAAATTTCATAATATTTTAATATTCTATGTTACAACTCATCTCTCAGAACAAGTTTCAGAGATATCTCATATACTATCATTAATTAAATATATTATCAATCCCGTTAATTTTATCACCTCACCCGACGAAAATACACTGGTAATTGTGGATGATCTATTTTTAAAAGTTTGTAACAGTGAAATTATTCTCGATTATTTTACTAAAGTTAGGCATCAAAATATAAATATTATTCTGATTACCTAAAATATACTTCAAGGAGGACGATACAGTCGTAGCATGGCCTTGAAATAACCCAATTTGGATTATTTAGAATGAGAGATCTCGGACAGTTAGATATTCTGGGATGTCAAATTTTCGGGAAAATAAAGAATTCGTCAATATTTACAATTCTGCCATAAAACGATCACCATTCGGGTATATATTTATAGATCTTGCGTTACTTATCCCAGAAACTCGCCATTTGCTAACCAATGACTTACACGACGATTCCTAAGAAATTATCAATGGAGAGAGCAAGATTAATTGCAAAGCTTTATGAAGACGTCCACTCAGTGGTATCTTTCAGTGGTGTAAAAAAGTTTGTATGCCGCTGTTAAAAAGATTAACCTACTATAAGCTTGAAAAAGGCTAGAAAAGTATTTAGTTCAGAAACAACACAAACTTTACAAAAAAGGTTTTCTCGAAGAAAAATTGTAGCTGCCAACCCCAGAGTAATATTTTCTTGTGATTTGGATGATATGTATAAATTTGTCTAGATATAAAATGATTATAAATATCCCACTGTATGCACTGATATTTTTTCGAGATATTCCTCACAATGGGTAGTGGCAGATCAAGTGTAAAAGCTCACACTTCCCTGGAACTGAAGCTTCTTTGTGGGTTTAGCACTAAGTTTTGAGTATAATGTATATAACAGAATTGTCCATGAATAAAACAACATGGGATCGATCCGGTTTGAACCCGTTTTTTGCTTTAAAAAAACCACTGTTCGGGGTTGGGCATTAAAAAATATTTTAATATATATATATTATATAAAATTTTTAAAAAAATATTTTATATATATATATATATTTAATATTTTATATATATTATATATATTTTTTTGTGGTGTGTGTGTGTGTGTGTATGTGTATATATTTGGGTTGAGGGGTGATTTCCAAGCCCCTGGCCCGCCTTTATTGGTCGCTCCGGGGTCACTCCCCCTAAACCCTTGACCCTTTTTCATACCTCTGTTTTAAAAGCTATGTGTGGACCCTGCCCCACAAAATTCGTTCCCATATTTGCACTTTCTTGATACTTGTGGCGAAGAAAAACCCCTAACATCCCTGTAATTTATTTTGGGGTCTTAAACTTAAAAACTTTTGCCCCCTTTGGGTTGCGGGTGCCCCATCTTTTGCCCATCCTGTCTTTGTCCCCTTGTAAATTTCCCTTTCTCACTATTTTGTAGGGTCGTTATCTGTCCCCATCTTTCGGTCCTCCAGTGTCGTCGGGTTTTGTTTTTCCTTAACCTCCTCGTAGGGGCATCCCCCTTAGTTTGGGGAAACTAGTTTTTTTGCAAACCTTTGCCCCTTTCTCTATTTTCTTTACGTGTTTGGGATGGGTGTGGGTTCCAAATGGTCCCCGCCATCCCAAATAGGGGCCCTAACTTTAAAACGGTGTACGGGGGCCCTGAACGATTCCTTTTTGGATGCGGAATGTGTTCTGGGTTTTTGCCGGGGCGCCCTATGTTTGCAGCGGGTTAGGGGGTTTGTTTGTGCGTTTCAGAGGGCCCTTTGGTTTTTTTACTCACCCCAGGTTTTTTTCCCTTGAGTGAGGTTTTTTAGTCTCTGGCCTAGATGTACCCCGTCTGGGTTTCTTTTTTTGCTTTTCCCCAATTTTCTTGTTTTTTCACTTGGGGGGGGTGAACTCCGGGAAACCAAAATTGCTTGCCCCAGGTCTGCAGCTGTCCAGATCCCTTTGTATTCTGCCTGGTCTTCGATCGAATGAATTTCTCTTCAATTTCAGTAATTGCAAACGGGGGACATTTCGGGGGTTATTCCCTTTCATGTCTTTCCCAAAAATTACCGGGAAAACGTTTGGTCCTAGGACTGCCCCTGGGGGAACCCCCCCTGGTCACAGGTGCCCCCCTCGGGAACCCCTTTCCCCATGTACCAGGGACTCCCTGCGGGTTTTGGGAAGGGAATTCCCTGATCCTTGTAGTCCCTTTTCCCTGTTACCCCTGCTTTTTCCTAAGTTTTCGAAATTTAATCTCTTGTGGTAACTGTGTCAAACCCCTTTCTTGCAGCCCAAGGGGAAAATGCAACCCAACTCATCCCTCTCTCTCTTTTATGCTGTCCCCCTGTCATAAAAACCAGTAGGTTTTTGCACAGGTTTTTTCCCATCCCTAAAACCATGTTGGTGCTTTTGGATGAGCCTTTTCCTTTCTAGGTGTTCCACCACTCTTTCTGATAATCTTTTTCCTTTGATTTTGGATATTTACATTTTCATTTGCCCCCTTGGTCTGAGTTTATGTTCATGTCTTTTCTCCTTTTTTAAAGTTTGGGGGACAACATTTGCTGTCTTCCATCCCTCGGGGAAATCTCCCTGTTTCGTTTAGTTGTTTTTTGAATTTTTTTTGTTAGGGGTACACAGGGTCTGGCCCCCCCTTTTAAAGGACCCATGGGAGAGATTTTTATCCCCCCAAATTTGTTTTTGGGGTATTTTGGGCTCATTTGAAGCCTCCCCGTCTTTCGGGAAAGCCCCTTCTGTCCCCTTGCAAAACATTTATTTGAATCTCTTGTTAAAACCCTTTCACATATTTCCCCGGGTTCATTTTTTTTGTTGTTCCCCTTTCCCTTTCCCTTAGGCCTGATTCCCGGGCCCTTTGAGGTGTTTTCCTCTGAGTGGCTTTAAAAAAGTTTGGGTCAGATTTGGCTTTCGTGCTATGTCGTTTTCACATTGTCGTTAGGCCCCCCTTTTTTTCTGGGGCATATTCATTTTTGGCTCTACGGACTGCTCACCTTATTCCCCTGGGTCTTTTGTTTCTTTTTTCTTTTTCCCCTAGCCCACTTGGTTTTTCCCCCCCCCCCCCCCCCCTCCCTGCCCCTTTGGGGTTGGGAACCATGGGTTTTCGGGGCCCTTTTTTTCATTTTTCCCTGTTCCCCTTTGGGGTTTGAAAAACCTCCCCTTTCGCCCCCCTTTGCCCCCTTTGGGTTCCCTAAAAATTGGGCCGGTTCTCTTTTCCCCAAAAACCCCGTGCAGGATTTTCCTCATTCCCGGGTTAAAAAATTTCCCTCTTCTTATTTTGGCTTCATTTGTCCTGGCCTTCCTGCTTCCCCCTCCATTTTTTGGGCTCTACTGTTTTTTCGAAGCTTAAAACCACATGACTTTGGGCCCCCCAAGGGGGGTTTTCATATTGAGTCCTTTTTTATCTGCATACTCAAGGTGATTACAAAGGTCCAGATTTGCGGGGTTTCATCCTTTTTTCTCTCTCTTTGTAGGGCCCTTTTAGGGGGGGGTTCATGAAGTTTTCCAGTCCCCCTCCCCCTTCTTGGGCCCTCCATGTATCTTGGCCCCATTTGGCCCCAAAAGTTCCCCCCAACGATTCCTTGGGGTTAAAGTCACCCATGATCAGGGCTTTGCCCTGCGGGAGGAGCTCTTCTGGCCACTGAAACCGTGTGTAAACCATCGTTCGGGGGCTCTCGTTTACTTTTGGGCCTTTGGGCCCCCTGCTGTTCTGTGGTGGGTTATACTTTCACTGAAAATTCCCAAATTGGGCCCTCCAGATTTAAAAGCTTTCCCCAAATATGAAAATAATTTGTTTCTCCGCTGTCTCCCTTTTCCAGCTCATCAAAATTCCATCGGTTTTTGTTTTGCGGGGCCCACCTTCCACCCCCTGTTCCCTCTGTTTTTCCCTCAGGTTTGGGGATCCTTTGGGAAAAAAGAGGGCCTTTGTGTTTGTGTGTGGTGTGTGTGTGGGGTGTGTGTGTTGTTGTGGTGTGTGTTGTGTGTTGTGTGTGTGTGTGTATGTATGTTAGTATGTATGTATGTTATTTATTTATATTTTAAATATATTTATATTATATATATTTTATATATATATATATATATATGTCGTTTTGAATAGAAAAAACGGCCCAATTAGCAAGAACTCTTTTAAAAATTAAATTTCCTTTTCTGAAGTTTCTCTTTTACGTTTAAAGATTATTTTTTCTTTAAATTTTTAATGTTAAAATTTTTTTTAATTTTTCACCAAAAGAATCTTACAAAATTACCAAACCCTTTTTAAAACAAGAGCAATTTTTTAAGCCAAACCGAAATTTTTAAATAATTTTAAAAATTTTTTCAATAATTTAATACTAAACAAACACACTAAAATTTATTTTTTTTCTTTGGGTTTCCCAAAATGATTTTGGCAAAATTTATTGAATCCCAAAAATTTTTTCTTTTGCCTATATGGCAAGAGAGTGTTCCCTTTTTAAACCCAAAAATGGGAAAGGGTTTGCCTATTCGGCACAACATATTTATTATTTTTTAAATAAAAATTTTTTATAAATATTTATATATTTATATTTATTTTTTATTTTTATATTTTTATAAATATAATATATTATTTAAAATTTTTAAAATATATTTTTATATATATATTATTTTATATATATATATTTTTAAAATATATATAATAAAAATATATAGATATATAAATATTTTGGGTTTTAAAAATTTCCCCACTCAAAAAACCACCCTTTATTTCCCCCATTTTTTTTCTCCTGCACCCACTCCAACCCCCATTTAAAATACCCCTTAAAGCACTAAAAACCAATCTTTATCTCATGACCTTTAGAAAACCCCCCCATCCCAGAAACACTAGCCCCCCATCCTTTTTCCTTCGAAAAAACATCCACCCCCCCCTAACTTTCCTAAAACACCAAACCCACCTTTTCCCCTGCTGGGCCCACCCCAAAACCCCCACCCTTTTTCCGCTGGCCCCTCCAACAGGGACCCTTTATTTTAGCTTGGCACTCCAACACCACCCCTTACCCCCGCAAAACACTCCACCCCCACCCTTTTTCCCCTTTTTTAAAACCTAAAAAAAATATAATTTTAAACCCCAGCTAAGCATTCCAACATGCATCCTATACTCTGCTGGGTTTTTCCCATTAAAATTTATTATAATAAAGGGGGGAATCACAAAAAGCCTTTGGCCCCATAAAAGTTTTTTGGGAGAGGGATGGAAAGTATTCAGGTTTAATTCAGGGAAGGGAAAACTTTATCAGGCTGGGCAGCCCCAAACACCCATAAAATTTTACTCCCAAACACAAAAACATCCACCCTTACTCCTTTTTAAGCGCCAACACCCCTCCCATAAATTCCTAAAACACACCAACACCCAAAACCTTTTCTTCTGCTAGGGACTCTAAAATAATCCTAACCCCTCCTGTATAAACTTAGGGGCCGAGCTAAAAAATTCAGTGGTTTCCCAAACCCCCAAAAGTTTATGATTTTGGTTTCCCTTGGGGGGTACCACTCACCTTTTATGGGCCGTGTGGCTACCCCCTCACCTTTATGGTCCGTGTGGCTACCCATCAAACCCTTTATGGTCCGTGTGGGGTACCCAACAAAATTGATGGGTTGTGTGGCTACCCCCTCAAACCCTTTATGGTCCGGTTTTGGCTACCCCTCAAAACCTTTTTGGTTCGTGTGGTACCCCCTCAACCCGGTGGTTTCCCTGTGGCTACCACACTCCCAAACCCTTTAAAGGTCCGTGTGGGTACCCATCAACCCTTTTTGGGGCCCGGGGGTCCCACTCAAAACCTTTATGGTTCGTGGTGGCTACCCCCTCAACCTGGTGGTTCGTGTGGCTACCCACTCAACCTTTATGGTCCGTGTGGGCTACCCACTCAACCTTTTGGTTCCCTGGGCTACCCCCTAACCCTTTATGGGTTTTTTGTGGCTACCCATCAACCCTTTATGGTTCGTGTGGCTACCCCCTCAACCTTGATGGTCCGGTGGGTACCCCCTCAACCCTTTATGGTCCGTGTGGCTACCCACTCCCAAACCCTTTATGGTTGTGTGGTACCCAAATCAACCTTGAGGTTTTGTGTGGCTACCCCCTCAAACCCTTTATGGTCCGTGTGGCTACCCCCTCAACCTTAGGGGCCCTGTGGCTACCCCCTTTCCCAAAAAACCCTTTATGGTTCGTGGGGTACCCCCTCACCCTTTTTGGTTGTGTTTGGTACCCCCTCCCCTTGATGGTCCGTGTGGCTACCCACTTAAAACCTTTTTTGGTCCCTGTGGCACCCAATCCAACCTTGATGGTCCGTTGGCTACCCACTCAAACCCTTTTTGGTCCCTGGGCTAACCCCCTCAAACCTTTTGGCCCTGTGGCTACCCCCCTCAACCTTGAAGGTTCGTGTGGCTACCCCCTCAACCTTGATGGGGTTGTGTGGGACCCCCTCAACCCTTTATGGTTCGTGTGGTACCCATCAACCTTTAATTTCGTCCGTGTGGCTACCCACCAACCTTTATGGGGCCGCGGGGTACCCCTCAACCTTGATGGTCCCTGTGGCTACCCATAAACCCTTTTTGGTCGTGTGGCTACCCACTCAACCTTGTGGTTGTTTTGGGGTACCCCTAACCCTTTAAGGCCCTGTGGGGTACCCACTCAACCTTGATGGTTGTTTGGCTACCCCTCAAACCCTTTTGGTTCCCGGGGTACCCATCAACCTTGATGGTCCGTTTTGGCTACCCATCAAACCCTTTATGGGGCCGTGGGCTACCCCCTTAACCTTGATGGTCCGGGTGGTACCCACTAACCCTTTTTTGGTCCCCGGGGGGCACCCCCTTTAAACCTTTATGGCCGTGTTTGGGTACCCAATCAACCTTGGTTTGGGCCGTGTGGCTACCCAATCAACCTTTTGGTCCGTGTGGCTTCCCACTCAACCTTGATGGGCCGGTGGCTACCCCCTAAAAACCCTTTTGGGGCCGTGTGGCTACCCACTCAAACCTTTAAGGGGTTTGTTTTGGTACCCACTTTAACCTTGGTGGTCCGTTTTTGGTACCACTCAAACCTTTTGGGTTTTTGTTTGGCCCACCCCCTCAACCTTGTTTGGGCCCCTTTTGGTACCCCCTCAAACCCTTTTGGTCCGGGTGGCTAACCCCCTCAACCTTGATGGTCCGTTTTGGCTACCCACTCAACCTTGTTTGGGTTTGTGTGGCTACCCCGTCAAATTTATGGTTTTTTGGGGGCTACGTATGAACCCTTTTTGGTCCGGGGGTGGCACCCCCTCAACCTTTATGGTCCGTGTGGCACCCATCAACCTTGTTTGGGTTTGTGTGGCTACCCATCAACCTTTATGGTTTTGTGTGGCTAGTACTTTAAAACCTTTATGGTCCCGTGTGGCTACCACTCAAATTTTTATGGGTTTACGTGGCTACCCCCTCAAATTTTTTGGTCCGTGTGGTACCCACTCAAACCCTTTTGGTTCGTTTGGTAACCCCCTCAAAACCCCTTTATGGTTTCCCTGTGGGTTTCCCACTCAAACCCTTTATGGTTCGTGTGGTACCCACTCAACCTTTATGGTCCTGGGGGCCCACCCACCACCTTGATGTTTCCCTTGGCTACCCCTCAACCTTTTGGTTCGTGTGGCTACCCCCTCAACCTTGATGGTCCGGGGTTTGGGTACCCACTCAAACCCTTTAGGGGCCCTGTGGCTACCCACTAACCTTGATGGTCCCGGGGGCTACCCACTAAACCCTTTATGGTTTTGTGTGGGGTACCCCCCTCAACCTTGAGGTCCGTGTGGCTTTCCCACTCAACTTGGGGGTCCGTGTGGCTACCCCTCAACCTTTATGGTCCGTGTAGTACCCACTCAACCCCTTTATGGTCCCTTTTGGCTCCCCCCTCAACCTTTATGGTCCGGTGGTACCCAATAACCTTGTGGTCGTGTGGCTACCCCCTCAACCCTTTATGGTCCGTGGGCTTCCCACTCAACCTTTTATGGTTTGGGGGGGCTACCCACTCAAACCTTTTGGTCCGCGTGGCTACCCACTCAAAAAATTGATGGTCCGTTTTGGCACCCACTAACCTTTATGGTCCGTGTGGGGTACCCCCTCAACCTTTATGGTGCGTGGCTACCCACTCAAAACCCTTTATGGTCCCTGTGGCTAAACCCCCAACCGATGGGCCTTTTGGCTTTCCCCCTCAACCCTTTAGGGTTCCCTGTGGTACCCCCTCAACCCTTTTTATGGTCCCTGTGGCTTCCCCCTCAACCTTTTGGTCGCGTGGCTACCCACTCAACCTTTATGGTCCCTGTGGTTTCCCACTCACCTTTATGGGCCCTGTGGCCCACCCACTCAAAACCTTTTGGTCCGTTTTGGCTACCCCCTCAACCCTTTATGGCCGGGGTGGTACCCACTTTAACCCTTTATGGTCCCTGTGGCTACCCCCTCAAAACCTTTTTGGTCCGTGTTGGGGTAAAACCCCCTCAAACCCTTTATGGTCCGTGGGGCTACCCACTCAACCCTTTAAAGGTCCGTGTGGCACCACTAAAACCCTTTATGGTCCCCTGTGGCTACCCACTCAACCCTTTTTGGGCCTGTGGCTACCCACTTTAAAACCCTTTATGGTCCGGGGGGGCTAACCCCCTTCAACCTTGATGGTTCGTGGGGCTTTCCCCCTCAACCTTGAAAGGGGCCCTGTGGCTTTCCCATCAAACCCTTTATGGTCCCTTTTTTGGTTCCCACTAACTTGTTGGGGCCCTGGGGCTTTCCCACTCAACCCTTTATGGTCCCTGGGCTACCCCCTTAACCTTGATGGTCCCTGTGGCTACCCCTCAACCTTGATGGTCCGTGTGGCTACCCCACCCTTTATGATCCGTTTGGCTTTCCCACTAACCTTGATGGTCCCTTTTGGGGGACCCCTAACCCTTTTGGGGGGCCTGTGGTATCCCCTCAACCCTTTATGGGTTTTATGTGGCTACCCCCTCAAACCTTTTGGTTCGTGTGGCCCATCCCCTCAAACCCTTTAAAGGTCCCCCTGGGGCTATTCCCCTCAAAATTGATTTGGTTTGTGTGGTATCCATCAAAACCCTTTATGGTTCGTGGGGTTACCCACTCAACCTTGATGGTTGTGTGGCTCGTCTTTAACCCTTGGGGGTCCCTGTTTGGGTACCCCCCTCAAACCCTTTATGGGTTTACGTGGCTACCCCCTCAACCTTTTTATGGTTATTTTGGGGGTTCCCCCTCAAACCCTTTATTGGGGGTTGTGTTACCCACTCAAAAACCCTTGGGTGGTTTCCCTGTGGCTACCCCCTCAACCCTTTATGGAAATCGGTGGGCAACCACTCAAACCTTGATGGGGCCCTGTTTTTTTTTTTTGGTACCCAAATCAAATTTTTGGTTCGTGTGGGGTATCCACTCAACCTTGATGGTTCGGGTGGCTCCCCCAACCATGATGGTCCTTTTGGCTACCCCCCTCAACCCTTTTGGTTCTTGGGGGCTTCCCACTCAACTTTGAAGGTTTTGTGTGGCTACGTACTGAACCCCGATGGCCCTGTGGTACGTCCGGGCCCTTGGGTCCGTGTGGCTCGTTTCTTACCGTTGAGGTCCGTGTGGCTACGTATGACCGTTGATGATCCCTGTGGGTAGTACTGACCCTTGTTTGGGCCCTGTGGTACGTTTCGAACCTTGAGGGGCCGTTTTGGGGGTAGTATGACCCTTGATGGTCCCTGTTTGGTAGTACTGACCCTTGATGGTCCGTGTGGCTAGTATGACCCTTTATGGGCCCTGTGGCTGTACTGACCGTTGATGGTCCGTGTGGTTTCGTACTGAACCCTTTATTTTCCTGTGGCTAGTTTGACCGTTTTATGGTCCGTGTGGCTTCCCTATGACCGTTGATGGTCCGTGGGCTACGTACTGACCGTTTATGGTCCCTGGGGCTACGTACTGACCGTTTATTTGGGCCCTGTGGCTAGTTTCTGAACCCTTTATGGTCCGTGTGGTAAGTACTGACGTTGTGGTCCTTTTGGCTACGTATGGGCCGGGGAAAGGTTCGTGTTGGTAGTTTCTGACCCTTGATTGGGCCCTGTGGCTAGTACTGACCCTTGATGGTCCGTGTGGCTACGTACTGACCGGTTTATGGTCCCCTGTGGCTACTAAATGAACCTTTATGGTCCCTGGGCTACCCTACTGCCGTTGAAAGGTTGTGTGGGTAGTACTGACCGTTGATGGTCCGTGTGGTACGTATGACCGTTGATTTGGGCCGTGGGGCTAGTACGGGGCTGTTGGTTTGGGCCCTGTGGCTTTCGTACTGAAAACCCTTTATGGTTCCCTGTGGGACGTATGACCGTTTAAAGGTCCCCCTGTTTTGGGTACGTACGGGCCGTTGATGGGGCCGGGGTGGGGTACGTACTGACCGTTGATGGTTCCCTGTGGCTACGTACTGACGTTGATGGCCCTGTGGTACGTAGCCTTTATGATCCGTGTGGCTACGTACTGACCGTTTTGGTCCGTTTTGGTACGTACTGACCGTTGGGGCCGTGTGGCTACGTACTGACCCTTGATTTGGGCGTGTGGGTACGTACTGAAACCCGATTTGGGCCGTTTTGGCACGTATGACCCTTGAAGGTCCCTGTGGGGGGGCCCCCTAAATGGACCGTTGTATGGTCCCTTTTGGTAAAGTAGACCATTTATGGTCCGTGTGGCCCACATAAGACCCTTGTAGTCCCTGTGGCAAATTTCTGACCGTTGATGGGTTTTCCCCCTGGCTTTGTAACTGGGCCCTTGATGGGCCCTGTGGCTACGTACTGACCCTTGATGGTCCGTGGGTAGTACTGACCCTTGATGGTCCGTTTTGGCTACCCTATGAGTTGGGTGGGCCCTGTGGGGTAGTACTGACCCTTTATGGTCCGTTTTGGTAGTTTCTGAAACCCTTTATTGGGCCGGGGTGGTACTACTGAACCCTTTATGGTCCGGGGGTACGTATGACCCTTGATGGTTTCCCTGTGGTTTGGACTGGACCGGGTGGTCCCTGTGGCTACGTATGACCGTTTTGGGGGCCGTGTGGCAAAGTATGACCGTTGATGGTCCCTTTTTGGGGTAAAGTACTGGCCCTTTTGGTCCGTGTGGGGTACGTCTGACCCTTTATGGTTTCCCTGTGGTTCACTCTTACATCTACAACAATAATGTTTTTGGTATTATTTCAAGGCCCCCTAAAACAGTTAGTTTTCATACTCACCTGTGTAAGGGACCTGTTTTTCTTTAAAAACCCTTTACCTCACATTAACATGTTAGTTCACCTTACACCCTTTACCTCAACATCCCCCTCAATATTAAAAATGAGTTCACCTTACCCTTCACCCAAAACACCTCAATATTAAAATATACTTCACCCCCTTTCAACCCTTTACCTCAACATCACCCAAATATTAAATGTAGTTTACCCTTTTTCATCTTCACCCCAAAAAGGCCGGTCTTGTCTAAAATAATTTATTAACTTTTTTCAGTAAAGCTTTTGAGGCTTTTTGACCCCCAAAAAAAGGGAAATTTGGGTATTATTTACTTTGATTTTAGAAAAGGTTTTTATAGAGTTCCCCACCATAGATGGGTTTAAAAAAAGTGGGAGCCCATGGCATTTGGGGGGAAAAATGCTCTCGTGGATCGAGTCATGGCTCATGACAGGAAGCAGGGGAGTGTCCATAAATGGGTTAAAATCCGAGTGGGGTCTGTAACAAGTGGGTTTTCCCCAGGGATCAGTCTTTTGGGCCCCTTGTTGTTTTTTAAAATATATCAATTTATCTTGTGAGGGGGAAAAAATGTGTTTTGAGAAATTTTGCCGATGACCCCCAAAATAGGGAGGATAATTGATTTTAAACCCCTAGATGTTAGGGGGAAATTCAGGAGGACCCTTTAAAAAAATTATTCTTGGGGCAGAAAAGTGGCAGATGCAGTTCAATGTAGGGTAAGTGCAAGGTTGAAGCTTGGGGGTGCCCTTAACCCCAGTACTTATAAATTTTAAAAGATGTAGTAATTAGCCATACAGATTGCGAAAAGGTTTTGGGGGGTTTTGGTGAGCAGCCAAACCCTTTAAACCCAAGGGCGCAATGCCCAAGCGAAGTAATAAGGCAAATAGATTACTGGGATTTAATATCCCAAAAAGTGTAAACAACAGAAGTCCCGAGGTCATTCTGCGCTTTATACATCATTAGTAAGGCCCACCTTGATTATGCAAACTCAGTTCTGGTTCCGTTTTTACAAAATGGACATAAATTCGTTTTGAAAAAAATTCAGGGGTGGTTAAATAAATTTTAATTAAAATAGCATCAGAAATCTTCCCTTTGAAGAAAGATTGAAAACTCTTAAGTTACATTCATTGTTAGCGAAGATGGGGGGGAGGGGCCTGATCGAAAGGGGTATAAGTGGAAGATGGTTTTAATAAAGGGGATATTAATAAGGTCTTGAGGATGTCTCTCAAGAGAGAACCGCAGTAATGGATTTAAATTAGATAAGTTTAGATTTAGAAAGGACATAGGAAAGTATTGGTTTGGAAATAGGGTAGTTGATGAGTGGAACAGTCTACCTAGTTGGGTTATTGAGGCTAGGACTTTGGGTAGTTTCAAATCTAGGTTGGATAAGTACATGAGTGGGAAGGGTTGGATTTGAGTGGGACTTTCACATCAGAGCTTATTTCTTGGGTAGCATTGAAAATTGGGTTGGGTAAATGTTTTGTTAGTGGGATGAATTGTAAAGGACCTGCCTAGTATGGGCCAGCAGGCCTCCTGCAGTGTTCCTCCTTTCTTATGTTCTTATGTTCTCAACATCACCTCACATATTAACATATAGTTCACCTTACACCTTCACCTCAACATCACCTCACATATTAACATGTAGTTCACCTTACATCTTCACCTCAACATCACCTCACATATTAACATGTAGTTCACCTTACACCTTCACCTCAACATCACCTCACATATTAACATGTAGTTCACCTTACACCTTCACCTCAACATCGGTTGCAGAAGGCGGTTGAGAAACTATTAAAGTGAGACTAAGTGAGCAAGTCTGGGTGTTATAAGACGACTTATTGCAGAATAAACTCTATGTAAGAGCTCTATCAGTGTGGTGTTAGAGTTTTTAAACAACGCCTGTATATATATATATATTTGCTGCCTCACTTAAGTGCCATTTATAATATTTAACCAAGTACTGTGATGTGTTAATGAGGTGAGTGACAAGTGTTCTACTCAGAGTGTAAAATATGATCAAGTGGCTTTAACTGGTTATTAATAAATTAAACAGAAACTAAGATAATTCCTTTTCCTCTATGAGAGATGACCCGTAGACGTGAGAAGCAGTATAACCCAGGGATCAACTGGCTATGTTAGTAACAACATTATAACCCAGGGATCAACTGGCTATGTTAGTAACAACATTATAACCCAGGGATCAACTGGCTTATGTTGTAACAAACTTATAACCCAGGATCAACTGGCTATGTTAGTAACAACATTATAACCCAGGGATCAACTGGCTATGTTAGTAACAACATTATAACCCAGGGATCAACTGGCTATGTTAGTAACAACATTATAACCCAGGGATCAACTGGCTATGTTAGTAACAACATTATAACCCAGGGATCAACTGGCTATGTTAGTAACAACATTATAACCCAGGGATCAACTGGCTATGTTAGTAACAACATTATAACCCAGGGATCAAACTGGCTATGTTAGTAACAACATTATAACCAGGGATCAACTGGCTATGTTAGTAACAACATTATAACCCAGGGATCAACTGGCTATGTTAGTAACAACATTATAACCCAGGGATCAACTGGCTATGTTAGTAACAACATTATAACCCAGGGATCAACTGGCTATTTAGTAACATGTGTGGGTCTTGACAAGTGTTGTGGTGATGTCAGTCAGGAATCATCCGCTCTTCCTGCTGCTGCCTTCATTTCTTTAGCTTTTTTCATTTCTAATCGCTTCCGGCTGATCGTATGCGAATACTCTTTCTTCGGGCGTGGCATTGTGTATGAAATTTGTACAATATATGGCAAAATTACGGATCACTGGGATCTGCTACGTCATCAGAGCGGCACACCTCCTCCTCCTGTCAAATGTTAGTCGGTACTGAGACTCGTGTTGTTAAGCGCTCAAACTGCAGCCCCCCATGTGTTACCAATTTGTAT
>NC_069472.1:1227230-1244051 GCF_026875155.1 Cherax quadricarinatus | reverse complement strand
TTGAAAACAAAAAATTACATTATGTAAAATTGGTTTGAATGAACAAGAGGAAACAGAGGGAAGCTGAGAAAAGGGGAAGGAAACGGAAAGCCCTGCTGAGAAAGAAAAATGAACAGGAAAGACTAGCTCGAGAAGAGAAAAAGGAACAGGAAAGACTAGCTCGGGAGGATAAAATCGAACAGGAAAGGATAGCTAGAGAAGATAGAGTTCAGGCAAGAGAGGCAGCCTTCAAATTGAAGGAAATGAGTTAGAACAATCAAGGTTGGAATTAGAACCAAGAGGTAAACATCTAAGCAGAAAATAGATGAAGGGGTACTAGAATACCCTTCCCAAGAACCTCATATTAGGATGCCACAAATACCACCTTTCTCAGAACAAGATGACATAGCGGCATATATTACTCGATTCGAGAGTACTGCTACTCTGTGACTGGCCATCAGATTCTTGGGCTACTAGGCTTGGCTTACTACTGTCAGGTTCAGCATTAAATGTCTATTCCACCCTAACCCTCTGATGTTATTTCTAGTTATAGCCTGTTGAAGAAAGCTATACTACAGGCTTTCAAAAAAACTACTCATTACAGGTCGGAGTTTAGACACATTAAAATAACTCCTAATCAAAATTATATGCAATTCTTAACAACACTTTTCAGATTATTTTGTTTCCGTGGATTGATAGTGCTGAGGTTGACCACAATTTCAAATCTTTAAACGAGACCTGATGGTAAGAGATCAATTCCTTTCTTCTGTAAACTCTGACTTACGAATATTCATTAAAGAACGAAACGTTCATACGGCTGCGGAAATGGCACAATCTGCTGATATATATGCGTGCGCTCATAATAACTACCCTAAAGACGAGCAATATAAGCCTGTTGTGCCTAAGCAATCTGAGGGATCCAAACCCTCCGTACCTAAAATTCCACGGCCTTCACAGTAAAGGTTTAACTGTAATGAAAGGGTCATAGACGGGCCCACACGTCCTAGAAAAAAAGGTGAAAATGTCGGTAAATGTTTACTGAATCAAACATAAACGCACCTTTTAGTGAAGGTACAGTCAATGGCATGAATGTGTCAACCATTCTTAGAGACACTGGATGTTTCCTGTATTGTTATTCAAGTAAGCTTTTCCCTAACCTAGATTCTTCACGTTTTTAAGTCCACTAAATTAAAGAAAAAGGTTTTCCGTAGATTTGTATGCAAATGGTTCTCAGGATGGGTAGATGCCGAGTTGCCCCTATAACCTAGTGTTCTGTTTTGGGTTTGGGGAACATACAAGGGCTACTTTCCCATCTGAGGGACTGTTTGGACTTTGGAGTTTTCCAAGGAAGGGTTGGAACTAATATTCTGTTTCTTCACAGATAGTTCCAGATAAGATTCAGTTGAAAAACTTAAATCAGAGAGCTGATGTTACAAAACTCCGGGAACACCTTTAGTAAGTCAGTCACTTAAACTGGACGAAAGCAGACACCAGTGGGAAAACTACGTGTGGCACAATCTTTTCCCAAATAGAACACAATTAACGGGGCCTTACCAGAGCTCAGTCTAAGGTAAAACCTATCCATCCATTAGTTCTTTCAAAAGGAAACCCAAATTAAGCTGTCTCACATAGATTTAAAAGGGTCTTCAAAAGACTTGTCCTTCCTTAGGGGAATCTGGGAAGTTAGCTTTAAATGGCAAGGTGATACAGAGAAAGAAATTTTCTTACAAGTTTGATTCAAACACGATCTTTTGTACAAGATTTATAGTGTCTGCGGACAAACCCAATGACGTGGTCAAAGCCTTTACCCATTCCACATTTGCCGGAAACCATTTTAAAGATTTCTCATGACTTACCCCAGTCTCTGGCCATTTTTTCACATAGGAAGACCTATAATAAAATCAAGGACCTATATTTCTGGCCTAGTATGTCCTGACATCCTATAGTACTGCAGATCATGTCACGTATGTCAACTTTCACGCAGAAGGTGAACTGGAGAGTTCCTATGGTTAAAGATGCCAATTTTTCTCAGTCCTTTTTGCAAGGGTTGCAGTAGATATAGTTGGTCCTATCACACCCTCTCGCTCATCAGGAGGTCATAAATATAATTTTAACCCTATGATTGACCTAGCGTCCAGCTTACCCAGAAGGAGGTACCCATCCCTACCCAAATCATTACCGTCCATAGTAGTCGCAGACTCGCTATTATTTTTCGACGAGATTTTCACGTGTAGGTATACTCGCGAAAAATTCGTCGGATAAAGGGGCTCAATTCACTTCAGATTAATGGAACTCGTTTATCAAATTGTGGAGTGTTACCTCTTTTCACGAACCTTACCATACGATGTGTAACGAAGAGTGGAGCGACAAACATGCCATCCTAAAGTCAATATTCCAAAAAAAATGTCATTCTTAATTAAACATCGGACTGGCATAGATTTTTACCATGTGCTCTTTCGCATGCGCGAGATTGCCAAGTGTTCTCCCTTGGTTATTCCCCTTTTGATTGCTTTATGGGAGAAAGCTCGTGGTCCTATCTATTTTGATGAACTTTGGTCCAAAGATATCAATACCTGAGGTTCTCAAAAACAGCTATCCACAGTTTCTTTTAGATCTGAAGGGAAAGGTTGGAAAGAAACCGCCGATTTGGTCGGTAAAACCCTAGAGATGTCTATGGAACGTTCAAGCCTATTTTGACATAAAAAGCTCCAAGCGTAATC
This sequence comes from Cherax quadricarinatus, assembly GCF_026875155.1. Taxonomy (NCBI): domain Eukaryota; kingdom Metazoa; phylum Arthropoda; class Malacostraca; order Decapoda; family Parastacidae; genus Cherax; species Cherax quadricarinatus. The sequence goes on along the minus strand of NC_069472.1, from coordinate 1,241,352 downwards.
GTATTAATGTTGGTGATTGAACGTTTTAGTCTCCTACCTGACAAATCCAACAAATTGCTAATTACCTGCGCGTCCGTATTAAAGTAGTGAAGGTCTGCAATAAGGTAGATTATTTCATGGATGTCAAGGGTAAGTGGAATGTATCACGTCAATATTTGAAACGAGTACCATCGAAGAGAAGTTAATCTTTGCGGTAATTCCTTTGACGAACGATTACTACTTCTTTCGGCTTGGTTACAAGTGTGATTCGTACGAATGTAGGTTTGTATTATAGATGAGTCTTTTCCGAATCGAAGGAACTACTGGATATCTTAAAGATGATCCCTCACCATAAGAATCAAATGTCAAATAAACAACGACTTGTCAAATAAACAAAGTACTCAAGTAAAGATGCCTTACGTCATGTAGATTCATTTTTTGACGTATTACAGAGGCTACCAGGACATTACCACCACTAAGATGGTACAACAAGATTTGAGAATTGTCGGATCTAGGAATCAGTAAGGAGGAATAAATCTACCCTGCTTCCCGCCTTCACTTTCCCACGATAAACTGTTATGATAACGCGCAGTTGACAAACTTATTTAACTTAAACATCATGGAACCTTCGAAGTCACAGCTAGCTTCTGTTCACCAGTCGTTAAGGGCTGAAAGAAAACCCGATAGGATTCTTACCGACTTGCACAAGATTTTCGTTATTTAATTACTAGAAACCACCAATCATAACTAAATGGGATGGCAGAACCCATGCCAGTAATTGTTCATGACTTCGTATCCCTAATTCCCATCGCCCCACTGCATAACTTCTTCTCGGAATTAGGAACATCTCACCAACAAGCATACCATCAAGTGCCATTACACCCAGACTCTAAGCCATACACCGTTTCCTACTCATAGAGGTCTAATGCAATTATCGCACAATGCCTTTCGGCTTGGTTACCGCGTGTGCCAGTATATTTGGATTTTTGAGATAGTTCTTTTGTTCTAAAGAGTGTATCAGTGTATTTTGATAACTATTTATATCATGACAAATGTTGGGAAGACCATCTAAATCTACTCTATCGGCAGAGAGTTTTGAAAAGACTAAGAACTCATGGATCCACTTATAGTTTAAACACAAAATGCTTTCTTGGTTAAATCTAAGGTACAATTACTGGATTCATTATATATGACAACTTGTTTCACCACTTCCTATTAAGACCAAAGCCGTTTTAGGGAAAGTACGTTCCCTGCTACCCAAAAGTTTTAAGAAGTTTCCTTGTTCTGTAACTTCTATAGGACCTTTCGTACCATCTAAGTAGTTTAACTTCAGTTCTTACAGACTATTCTGTAAAAGGGGTGTCAAGGAACCTCTTAGTTGTTATCTGAGTGAAGCATGCAAAAGCTTCGAAGGGAAACTCTAAGAGGATATTTTCAAACCCCCCCTGTCCTAAAATTACCAGATATTAATACAAAGATTTGTCTCGACACAGAGCACCTCCATTTCTTTGGACTCGGGGGCTGTACTAACTTCCACAATATTATGACGGAGACTGACCATTTTCCCCAGGTGAAGATGTCTTCGCAGGATAGAGAATAAGCTATCTGCCCATAGGAAGAATAAGGAAAGATCTATATCACATGGCGCGAGAAAGAACTATGCTCTTTGTTCTTTTATTTCTTTGGGTTTTCTGTTTTTAGTATGGGGTATAGATGTATTTAAATCTCTACCTATCACGGTAAACCTTTGTGCTTAAAACACGATCACAGTATCTATATCTGATCTTACCTTCGGAACAACTTTAGAGCGCGTCAATCTCGCCAGACATCTTGAGTGGGCTCCTGAGCTCTTTCTCCGCCCCTATCAAGTTTTCAAGTCAGTTAATTATTTCAGGGCTCTGAAAACCACTTCTCAGATTGGTCGGAGCCGAGGTTGATTACATTGTTCTTTTCCCTCTGTTCGTTGACTTGTTCACTCCGTCCCATAAGTTTTGGATTGGGGGGTATATGTGAGCCGAAACTCCCAGTAGGCGTGTAAAGTTGGGGTGTAAGGTTGTTTCAGGCCACCAGGAACCATTAGCGAGTTACGTTTGCGCGCACTACCCCACCCACTGGCGGGCTGGGGCAAAACTAGATTCCTGGATGTCGATTTGTTACGTTTACTACTCCTGGTAATATTGGACCTTAACCTGGTGTGGCTTGTGAGTTTGCGCGGAGTTCACTGCATAGTCACTCCACACTCTTTCCTCCAATCAGGTAGGTGTGAATTCTACCAGGGAGTATTACTGTTGTTCCTGTTTCTTTTGTTCGCTGGTTACAGTAATGATTTTTGGCATTTATTCTTTTCCCATTCTTAAATGTTAATTATCATGATCATTGGTAACCAGTATATTCTTTTCTTATTACCAGCTCTGTTCCTGCGTGGTCATCCCCCCCCCAGGATAGACGCCAGATAAAGGAGCAAGCTACATTTGTTAATAATACAGTTAATTAACATTTTCATTACTACGGCCCTTTCCTATTCTACTTGTGGCGCTCCCATCAAAGTGGGTAGGAAATGACCCCATAACATCGCCATTATGACATCCGCCTGGATCTACATGCATCAATGATTAATCACCGAAGATCTATCCCAGGGCCATACCTTCTCCTGCCCCCAACTTACCAAGAACTGAAAGGACCATTTTTTTTATTATATATAAATTTTAAGTAAAATCCTCAAAATTATTATTCTTATTTTTCTAGTCATTTCTTTATTTATTTTTCCATTTGTTTAATTTGTTCAGTCTCGGAAGCGCGTTCCACTGACAAATGATAAGACTGTTAAATTACTGAGAGGAATTGACAAGGTGGACAGTGAGCAGAATGTTCCAGAGATAGAGACACAGCAAACAAAGAGGGGACACAGTTGGAAGTTGAGACACAGATGAATCAACAGGGATTGTTAGGACCAGTATTTCTTCAGCCACGAGTTAGGACAGGAAGTGGATAGTTGGGAAGCGATGTAAGTGGAGGCCAGATCCATACCTAGCTTTAAGCAGAGGTTTGGGGAGGAGTGACCCAGTAAGCGCCAGTGAAGAGGCGGGGCCAGGAGCTATGATCGACCCTCTGGCAAACCCACAAGTGGGCGAGTACGTAAACACACACACACACCAGCCAAATTCACAAACCACACACACAAACACACTTACATACACATTATATATATTTATATATATACTATATATATATAATATTTACTATATACTCACCCTATATATTTTCTATGCACTATAGAGAAAATGCAATCAGGCCAATTTGACTCATCCACTGTGACTTCAGTATCCCTCCGCCTCTCCTCCCTCTCTCTATCTCTCTCTCCTCTGCCTTCTCCCTTCTTCTCCCTTCTTTTTTCTCCTCCGCTCTACACCCCCCACCCCACCTCCCCCCCCCCCCCCCCCCCCCCCCCCCCCCCCCCCCCCCCCCCCTTCCCCCTCTTTTTTTTTTTCATCCCTCCCATTCCCCCTTTCTTCTGCCCTCTAGCCTACCTTCCCCCTCTTTCTCCACCCCCTATCACTCTCCTGTCACTCTCCCTCTCTCTTCCCCATCTCTCCCCTCCTTACAACTCTCCTACCCAACTCCTCCCTTTATCCCTATACCCCTCTTCTCTCCTCATTCTCTCTTCTTTTCAGCTCCACAGTTCCCTTCTCTATCAACTTCAATTCGTCCACCTGACCACGTGTCCCTCTGTCTCTCCATCTCTTTCTCTAACGTTTCTCTCTCTCTTCCTCTACTGAAACAGGAACAACTACCTGAGTTGGGACACAGCAAAGTAGTCCAAATTTTAAAATGAGTCATACCAAAGCATCAAAAGTACAGATCTGTGTCACTGACGTGTATAGTATGCAAGTTCATGAAAAGATTATCAGGAAAGGGTGCGTAGCACCACTAGAAAAGAATGAGCTTATCAGCAACAGCCTGCACGATGAAAGGTGACCAGCAGTAAGACAAGAAAAAGAGGGGTGATTGGATTTGGTATTTTCTTGGGACTGCCCAAGAAGGCGTTTGGTCACAGTTCCACTCAACGATATTAGTGCCTAAAGTGGAGCGACTACGCATGAGAACAGGGAATGCACCAATGGAATCTGGGACATAACTGTCAGAAAAGACAACGACGAGTCATGGTACGTGGGCAGGGGTAGCTCGGCGTCTCCGTGACGATGGGTTTCCACAGGATCGGTCATATGACCGGTGCTGTTTGTTTTTTGCTGAACATCGCACGTAAGGATAGACTCAGAAGTGTCTCCATGTTTCGCAGATGAATGTGATGTGGATGAGAAGTCTTTCAATCGGCCACGAGCCTGGCGAACTACAAAGGATCTCGTCTGGCCTGCAGGACCTGCGTAAGCAACTCTCTTCCTGGAATTCAACCCCGAAGTCGTGAAGATTAAGGAAGGGTCAAGAAGATCGCAGCGGAGTACTAATCTAGGGCGCGCCAGAGACTCACAAACCACACTAAAGAAAAAGTTTCTTGGGGTGAGTATAACACCGGGCACATCTCGAGGCGCACATCAACCATATATTCTGCTGCAGCACACGGGCGCCTGGCAAAACCTATAGACAGCATTCCGACATTCGTAAGGACTCGCTCAGGGCCCTGTGCACACAGTGTACGTTAGCCTATATTGAGTATGTAGCAAACACTTTGGAATCCACCCAGCCATGCTGGAAGGAGCGCTAGAGAAAGTGGCAAAGGGTATTGCAAAAAAGATTAAGTACCGGAGTTAAGGGGCATGTTCTACGGGGAGAGATTAAGGAAAATTCAGGACTGACTGACACGGAAAAGACAGGAGAGATATGGAGGGATTTGATAACATCACATACAAAATACTGAGGAATCGCCATAGGTGGAACAGGACAGGATGTTCTAGAGAGGTACACATGCAAAAGGCTCAACAGTTGGAAGCTGAAGTCTCAGAGATCAACATAGGACCCATGTTAGGAAACTATTATTCAGTCTTAGAGTTTTCAAGAAAGGGAAATAGTCTGGGAGTGATGTAGTCGAGGCAGGATTGATGCAATCGCTTTAAGAGAGTTACGATAAAAACTCAGGAGCAATAAAGAGTAACGTAATAATGACAGTGAAGAGGTGGGCAGGAGATGTGACTCGACCGCGCAAAACACACAACACACACACACACACACATCCACACAATGAGCGCAACACACACACACACACACACACTTGATAAAGCTCACGGCTCAGGAGGTGCGTGGAAACCTAGTAGCGATCAGTGAAGAGGCGGGCCAGGAGCTCGGACTCGACCCCCGCAACCTTCAATTGGCTGAGTCAAATAGGTGGAGTACACACAACACACACACAACACACACACCACACACACACACATGAGCGCTCGGCGCGCCGCGGCACACACACACACTCACACCACACACCTACACACACACACACACACACACACACACTCGTCTCCGGAGGACACACATCAACCAGATAACTGCTGAGCACATGGGAGCCTGGCCCAGAACCTGAGAATAGCGTCCGATTTGTAAGGAATCGTTAAAGAGACTGTTCACTGTGTACATCAGGCCCTACTGCAGTATGCAGCTCCAGTTTGGAACCCACACCCGGGGCAATACACCTCAAGCTAATTAGAGAAGGTGCAAATGGTTTGAACAAGAGCTAGTTCTGGAGCTCAGGGGGATTTCTACAAAGAAAGGTTGATGAAAATCGAGACTGACGCCATTGGAGGACAGGCAAGGGTCAGGGGGAGGACATGATACGACAATATAAAATACTGTGTGGAATAGATAAGATAGACAGAGAGTGGTTGTCTCACAGAGAGGGTGACACAGCCAAACAAGGGTCACAATTGGAAGCTGAAGACTAAGACGATGTCATAGGGATGTTAGGAAAGTGGATTTCTTAGTCATAGATTCGTCAGGAAAGCTCAGGAATACGCCACTACCAAGTGATGCAGTGGAGGCAGGATACTAATACATAGCTTTAGACGGAGGTATGACAAAGACTCTGGAAGCAGAGAGAGGACCTAGTAGCGATCAGTTGAAGAGTCGGGCCAGGAGGCTGTATCTCGACCCCTGCAACCAGGGTACATTACACACACCACACACCACACACTCACTCATCAGGTATCGTATAGATAATCAACCGCTCCACATATTTTCTTATAAACAAATGCACTCCCAACATGAGATATACCTATATAATATATATATATATATATATTTTATATATAATTTTTATATATTTATAAATATATATATATACATTGTGTGGGAGGCAGTGGAGATGTCCTGTCTAACGGCAATGTGTGGTGTAAATTTTTGCAGAAAATTCGGAGTGTGGAAATTAGGAGAAGGTGTGGAGTTAATATATAGTCTTTGTCAGTGGGCTGAAGAGTGGTTGTTGAGGTGTTTGGTCATTTAGAGAGAATGGATCAAAGTAGAATGACATGGAGTGCATATAAATCTGAGGAGGAGGAAAGCGGGGTAGGGGTCGTCTGCGAATAGGTGAGAGGAAAGGGGTAAGGGAGGTATTGTGGGCGAGGGGCTTTGACTTACAGCAGGCGTGCCCCTCCTCCGAGGTGTTCGATAGGAGTGAATGGCAGACGAATGGTGATTTGGGACCTGTTATAGTTACCTGTTGGAGTGTGAGAGGGTAATATTTAGTGAAGGGATTCAGGAAAACCGGTTATTTTTATATAGCGGACTTGAGTCTGGAATGGGAAGTACAATGTCTGCACGTAAAGGAGCGGTTTGGGTTATTGGCAGTTTGGAGGGAGTAATGTTGTGTATATTTTTACGTATATGCTTCTAAACTGTTGTGTAATGAGCACCCTGCAAATATAAAGTGATTATGTCGTGAGTGAGGTGAAAGTGTTGATATGATGATGAAAGGATTTTTTTGGGGGGGGGTGTATTCTTTCTTTTTTGGGTCACCCTGCTCGATGGGAGACGGCAGAATTGTCTCTGTACGATAATTATCTATAAATCTATCGTTCATTATAAAACTACGTAATCAGCATGACGCGGCCCAGCTAACCATAAACAATAACACGTGCTCCAGCGCGACTCGCTTCATAAAACAGTAATCACAGGTATTTTTTTCCTTTTTTTTGGTGTATTTTTGAGCAAGATCTTCTAAATTATTAACTGGCAACCATCAGGTTAGCTGTCTTGAGAAGGGCTGCTCACACCATATCAAGTTAGTGCCGACTGGAAAAGTTGAAGAGAGAGGGGGTGTGTGTCCACTTTGTCTGACAGCTGAACTACCTTGGGGTCGTTACTTTTTGCCTTTCATTGTAGAATTTTTGGTACACCTATGCCTGCAAAGAAAGAAAAACAGTTTGCCAAGGAACATTAGCAGCAAAGAGGAAAAGGCCACATATGAAAGCAATGATAAGGTCTATTACAAGCAAAAGTGAGCAGACGCTGCTGTGGGTGGTGACGCCGCTCGAGCTAGTACCACCCGTGGTGGACGCCGCACGATGCTAGTACCTCCCACGTGGGGACGCCGCCACGATGTAGTACCACCTACGTGGTGACGCCGCCTCAATGCTAGTACCACCACGTGGTGACGCCGCCCACGATGCTTAGTCCACCACGTGGGTGACGCCGCCACCATGATAGTGTTGCCGTCAGGTTGAGTTGTAGTAGTAGATAGAGATGGGATTGTGTGGCGGTAGCCGGGTTAGGAAGCTCGAGTTGCGGTTGGCGCTAGTAACACACATGGTGACGACGCACGATGCTGTACACCACGTGGTGGACGCCGCCACGTATGCTAGTACCACCACGTGGTGTTGACGCCGCCACAATGCTTGTAACCACCACGTGGTGACGCCGCCACGATGCTAGTACACCACTTGGTGACGCCGCACCTGCTAAGTACCACCACGTGGTGACGCCGCCACGATGCTAGTACCACCACGTGGTGACGCCCGCCACGATGTAGTACCACCACGTGGAGACGCCGCCACGATGCCTAGTACCACTCCCTCCTCTCAACACCTTGTCCTTGTTCACTTTACTGAACTATTGGATATTTCATGTCAGAAACAAGGAAGTCAAATTATAGGAAGCCGCAAATATGACCACCTCCACCCGGCTGCTACTCCTAACTACTACCACCACTGCTGCTACGACACAACTACTACTCCACTGCTGCTGGAGGGACATTAGATAATCATGTTGTCCACTACATCCAGTCATAGGTACGTAATTATTAGTGTTTTTCTTGGTATATTTTTTATATTGGTATGTGTATAAATATCATATATGGTGCAATTACATGTATCTGTACATAATCACTGAGGAATAATCACTGGGAAATAATCACTGGGAATAAGATTTTGTGAATTCATTTCTTTTTTTCAGAGTGTTGGGTGGATTGTTTGATTGTCGGCCACCAGAGAAACTCAGGACAGAGGGATCTTCATGGAACATCAGGAATAATGTCTATATACCAGTTCTACTCTCATAAAGTATAAAAGGCACTATGAGTATTTTTACCCAATGTATAGTAAGTTCAATGTATTTGTTGATTTTTTTTCAAAAGTGCATGGATTTGTTTTTTTTTGAGGTTAAAACCATTATTTATGTAACCGAATCGTTCTGATTTTACAAAGTTATTCAGGGAGCCTGTTTGACTTTGTAATGGAGCGTGTCTTGGGTAAATACTTTTACAAGTTATTTCAGGGGACCCGTTTGCTTTGTAATGAGTTGTCTTGGGTAATAATTTTACAAAAGTTTTTCAGGGGAGCCTGTTTGGCTTTGTAATGGAGTTGTCTCTGGGTTATAATTTTTACAAAAAGTTATTCAGGGGGACCCTGTTTGACTTTGTAATGGAGTTGTCTGGGTAATAATTTTACAATGTTTATTCAGGGACCCTGTTTGACTTTGTTAAACGGAGCGGTCTTGGGTAATAATTTTACAAACAGTTATTCAGGGAGCCTGTTTGACTATGTAATGAGCTGTTCTTGGGTAATATTTTTACAAAAAGTTATTCAGGGCCCCTGTTTGACTTTTTTTTTGTAATGGAGTTGTCTTGGGTAATATTTTACAAAAGTTATTCAGGGGAGCCTGTTTGACTTTGTAAATGGAGTTGTCTTGGGTTAAAAAAATTTACAAAAGTTATTCAGGGGAGCCTGGTTTGACTTTGTAATGCTGAGTTGTTTCTTGGGTAATAAATTTACAAAAGTTATTTCAGGGGACCCTTGTTTGATTTGTAATGGGATTGTTTGGGTAATAATTTTACAAGTTATTCAGGGGACCCTGTTTGACTTTGTAACGGAGCTGTCTTGGGTAATAATTATTACAAAGTTATTCAGGGGAGACCTGTTTGACTTAGTAAAGGCGTGTCTTGGGTAATAATATTTACAAAAGTTATTCAGGGACCTGTTTGACTAATTAAATTATCATACCTTTTAAAAACATAAACCCACTAAAAAACATTTTACCCTTTAAATACAATTTCATTCTATAACTTTAAAAACAAAAACCCCCTAACATCATTTCCCATAATTCCAAATATCCATTCTCAATAATATTTACAACCAAAACCCCTACAACACCTTTTCTATAAATCAATACCATTCTAATAAACCTACCACAAAACCCCCCTAACACTTTTCTATAACTCTCCAAATACCATTCTAATAAATTACCACCAAAACCCCCTAAAACCTTTCTATAAATCAAATACCTTCTAATACAACCTTCACCCCCCCAAAACCCCCTAATTTTTTCTATAAATCAAAAACCCAAAAAATCAAAAAACCACCCCACCCCCCCCCCCCCCTCACCACATAACCAACAAACAAATACCAAACACCACAAAATTACACCAAACCCCCCTAACACCATAACAAAAAATCAACAACCAACTCAAAACATACACAAACCACCAAAACCCCCACACCAACAAATACAACAAACCCTAACACCAACAATACATATACCACCCAAACCCAAACAACTTTTCCATAACTCAAAAACCAATCACTCATAAAATACACCACCACCCCCCAAACAACATTTCTTAAATACCAAAATACCAAACTAATAAATTTACCACCCCCACCCCCAAACAACCTTTTCTATAAATCACAACCCAATCATAAATATACCCCACCAAAACCCCCCCTAACAACTTTTCCCATAACCAATTATCCATACCATTAAAATCAAAATAACACCAAAACCCCTAACAACTTTTCCATAAATCCAAATACCTTCTAATACATTTACCACCAACACCCCCCCAAACAACATTTTCTATCAAATCAAATACCATTCTCCCATAAATTTACCCCAAAAACCCCTCCAACCCCCCTTTTCCCATATATTCAAATACCATCTATACAATTTAACCACCAAAACCCCTAACAACCTTTTCCAAAAATCAAATACCCTTCTCATAGATTTACACAAACCCCCCTAACAACCTCTTTCATAAATCCAAATACCATTCTCATATTTAACACCAAAACCCCCCCCCTAACAACTTTTCTCCCATAAATCCAATACCATTCTAATAAACATACCACCAAAACCCCTAACAACTTTTCTCCATAAATCCAAATACCACCCATCTAATACAATTTACACCAAAACCCCCCCCTAACACCCTTTTCTCATAAATCCAAATACCATTTCTAATACAATTTACCACCAAAACCCCCTTAACAACCTTTTCATAAAATCCAAATACCATTCTAATAAATTTACACCAAAACCCCTAACACCTTTATCCATAAATACAAATAACATTCTAATACAATTTACCACCAAAACCCCCCCCCTAACACCATTTCTCTTAAATCCAAATACTATTATAAATAAATTTACCACCCAAAACCCCTAAAACTTTTCTCCATAAATCAAATACAATTCTACTAACAATTTTACCACACAAAAACCCGTATAACAGACCATTTTGTGTGTGTGTGTATAAATCAGAGAGATATAGAGATAGAGATAAATGCGCTCTATAGATATAGAAAACTCCCCTAACAGTACTTGTTTCCTTAATACAAATACCATCTAATACAATATTACCACAAAATACACAATAAAAACCTTTTCTCTTAAATCCAATACCTTTATAATACAATTGACAAAACCCAACCTTTAATCAAAAAAAATACATACAATATCCAAACAACAAAAAAATAAAAACAAACAATACCATGCCTAAACCTCAAAAAATTTTTAACTCGACCACAATATAAATAAAAAAAATATTCCCCAAAATAATGACATTATTCCTTACTTATCAATATTTTATACTCAACACTTATATCTATCAATCCAATATTGGAACTAATCCGAATAAATCAAGTGTTGCTCACACTGTCACTTATCACCAGAATATATATTTTTATCTAACTTTATTTATTGGACTATCATGATGCAACTATACCCATGCGGCTACCAAAAATGACTCTAAAGTCTCTGGTACAAAAACATTCAGAACACGCTCTCTCTCTCGCAGTGAAGATGTGAGTAAAAAAAAAAAAAGAAAATTAGGCGGGTGTGTCACACCTTAACGGGAAATCAACCTGATAGGACACTGGAGGACAGGAGAGGAGGGGGGACATGGATAACACGCACGCTAACAGTCCATTTCAATACTGAGAGGATTGACAAGGTGGACCAAAGACAGGATGGTCAAGAGAATGGGACACAGCCAAACAAGGGAGGAAAAAAGTTCCCAAGTTGAAGACCACAGAAGAATTACAAGGAGTTAGGAAGTATTTTTCAGCCACAGAGTAGTCAGAAAGTGGAAAAGTATGGGTAAGCGATGTAGAGGCAGGATCCACACATAGCTTTAAGCAGAGGTATGATAACAAGATCAAGGTTCAGGGAGAGTGACTAGTTAGCGACAATGAAGAGGCGGGGGCCAGGAGCTTGGACTCGACCCCCTGCAACCTCAACTAGGTGAGTACTCAAACTCGGTGAGTACACACACACACACACACACAACATTATGTATAATATATATATATATATATATATATAATATATTTATATATTATATTATATATATTTATATATTGTGTGTTATATTTATATATTTATATATATATATATATATATATATATATATATATATATTATTTATATATTATATATATATATATATATATTTAATGCAACCACGAAATGTGGTATTTTAGCAATAAACGGGTTTCCACCGGGATCTATCCCAGGTTGTGTTATTCATGGACAATTCTGTTATATTACATTATACTCAAAAAATTAGTGCTAAACCCACAAGATAGCTTCAGTTTCCAGGGAGTGTGAGCTTTTTACACTTGCATCTGCCACTACCCATTGTGAGGAATATCTCGAAAAAACATCAGTGCATACGTGGCTATAGTTATAATCATCTTATATCTAGACAATTTATACATATTCATCCAAATCACAAGAAAATATTACTCTGGGGTTGGCTGCTACAATTTTTCTTCGAGAAAACCTTTTTTGTTAAGTTTGTGTTGTTTCTTGAAAGACTAAATACTTTTCTAGCCTTTTTCAAGCTTATAGTAGGTTAATCTTTTTCAAACAGCGGCTAAAACTTTTTTACTACCACTGAAAGATACCAAACTGAGTGGCGTCTTCATACAACAGCTTTGCAATTAATCTTGATCTCTCCATTGATAATTTCTTAGGATTCGTCGTGTAAGTCAATGGAGTTAGCAAATAGCGAGTTTCTGGGTATAAGTATCGCAAGAATCTATAATATATACCCGAATGGTGATCGTTTTATGGCCAGAATTGTTATAAATATTGGTCGGAATCTTTATTTTCCCGAAATTTGACAATCCCAAATATCTAACTGTCCGAGATTCTCTCATTCTAAATAATCTAAATTGGGTTATTTCAAGGGCCAAGCTACGACTGTATCGTCCTCTTGAAATATAATTTTAGCGTAAATCCGAATTATATTTATATTTTGGATGCTAACTTTAGTAAAATAATCGAGAATAATTTCACTGTTACAAACTTTAAAAATAGATAATCCACAATTACCAGTGTATTTCGCGGAGTGCATGGTGATTAAAATTAAAGGGATTGATATATATTTAAATTAATGATTGTATATGAGATATCTCTGAACTTGTTTGAGGAGATGAGTTGTAACATAGATGTATTTATATTAAAATATTATGAAAATTTCTCATGATACACTTTTTTTTCTACTAGTTTTGATGTGAAATACTTGTAACTATTCATTAACCAGAGACAATAATCTATTCAACATCACTAAGATGAGTATATTTTGAAAGTTCATTTTGAAAATAACAATTTATTTTTTAGAATTTTGAGGAAGTATATCAAGAATATTTTATACTGTGGATGATGATTGTGTCCACAGGATTAACACTATTGTTAATGTTGTGTCCACCAGGACACTTCTTAAACATTATGTTAATGTAGTGGTCACAGGACTTAACAACATTGTTAATGTTGTGTCCACCAGGACTTTTACAATATTGTTATTGTTGTGTCCACCAGGACTTACAATATTGTTAAAGTTGTGTCCACCAGGATTGACAATATTGTTAATGTTGTGTTCCACCAGGACTTAAACAACATTGTTAATGTTGTGTTCCCCAGGACTTTAACAACATTGTTAATTGTTGTGGTCCAACCAGGACTTAACAACATTGTTAATTTGTGTCCACCAGACTTAACAATATTGTTAAATTGTTGTGTCCACAGGAACTTAAACAACATTGTTAATGTTGTGTCCACCAGGACCTTAACAATATTGTTAATGTTGTGTCCACGGACTTAACAATATTGTTAATGTTTGTTTGTGTCCACCAGGGTTAACAGTTATGTATGTTGTTGTCACCAGGACTTAACAAACATTGTTAATGTTGTGTCCACCAGTGAAACTTAACAACATTGTTAATGAGTTTCAATTATATATCAGCTAGAAAAGACGTTACGGGTTTCCCTTAGGGAAAACTGACAGAGAATGACGGGTAACGACTTTTAAGATCTCAAAAAACATTAAGGGAAATTCCATAGTGATGTTAGCATGGGTGTATCTTTGGTGGACTGCACACTATGAGAATAAATGATTGAGGGGAATATGGAGTGATGTGTGACTAAT
>NC_069472.1:1162230-1222230 GCF_026875155.1 Cherax quadricarinatus | reverse complement strand
TGTATTGCACCTGGGGAAGGATGGAATGTAGAGGAGAGAGAGAGATTTTGGGAGATGTTAAGTAATGTATAGGAGCTTTGAACCAAGTGAGAGAGTAATTGTGGAGTGGACCTGAATGCTAAAGTTGGAGAAACGTTTAGAGAGGGTTGTGGTAGGTATGTTTGGGGGTGCAGGTGTTGTAAATTGATAATGGGAGAGCCCTTTGATTGGACTTTTGTATAGGAAAAGGGGGTTTAGTTATAGGTAATCACATATTTTAAGAAAAAGAGGATAACTAAGTATACAAGATATGATGTAGGGCCGAAATGTAGTATTTTTTGGATTATGTAATGGGTAGATAAAAGACTGTTGAGTAAACTTCAGGATGTACATGTTTAGAGAGGGGCCACAGATATATATCAGATCAACTTTATAGTTGTAGCTACAGAGTAAAAGGGTAGTAGATGCGGATAAAAGGAGTATAGAAGCATCAGGGAGAGAGAGGTGAGGTTTATAAACTATAAAAGAGGAGGCAGTTAGGGTAGATATAATCAGCTATTGGGGATAGATGGGCTAATGAGAGCATAGGGAAACTGGGATCGAAGAGGTATGGGGTTAGGTTTAAAACTGTAGTGTTAGTGTTCAGCATAAGTTTGTTGGTTTACAAGAAAGTGGGTGCGGGAGGAAAGAGGAGGATTGGTTGGAATGATGATTTTAAAAGTGTAGTAAGGGAGGAAAAACTTAGCATATGAGAAGGTTTTTACAAAGTAGATGTGTTTGCAAGGCGGGAAAGAGTATATGGAGTAAAAGAGAGAGGTTAAAGAGTGTGTGAAAGCAATGTAAAAGAGAGCAAATGAGAGAGTGGGTGAGATGTTATCAACAAAATTTTGTTTGAAAATAAGAAAAAAATTGGATGTGAGATTAACAAGTTAAGGAAGCTAGAGAACAAAAGATTTGTCAGTTAAATATAGGGAGAGGAGAGTTATTAAAATATGGAGAGTTAGAGGTATTGGGATGATGGAGGGAAAATTTTGAGGAATTGTTTAAATGTTTGTTGAAGTAGGGAGCGGTGATTTCGTGTACAGGGCAGGAGGAATACATCTTGTAGGATTGACGGAAGAGCCATTTGTGCAGTGTGGGAGAAGTTCGTGAGGCAGTAGGTAAAATGAAAGGGGGTAAGGCAGCCGGGAATTGATGGGATAAAGATAGAAATTTTGAAAGAGGTGGGGATTAGTTTTTGGAGTGGTTGGTGCAATTATTTAATAAATGTATGGAAGAGGTAAGGTACCTGGGATTGGCAGAGAGCATGCAATAGTTCCTTTGTATAAAGGCAAAGGGGAAAAAAGAGAGTGCAAAATTATAGGGGGTAAGTCTGGTTGAGTGTACTGGTAAAGTGTATTATGGTAGAGTTATTATCGAAAGAATTAAGAGTAAGTCGGAGATAGGATAGCTGATGAACAAGGAGGCTAGGAAAGGTAGGGGCGTGTGTGGACCAGGGTGTTTACAGTGAAAAATATGTGACAGTCTTAGATTAAGGATAAAGAGGTTCTTTGTGGCATTTATGGATTTGGAAGGCGTATGACAGGGGTGGATAGGGGGGCAATATGGCAGGATGTTGCAGGTGTATGGTGTTAGGAGGAGGTTACTGAAAGCAGGTGAAGTGTTTTTACGAGGATAGTGAGGCTCAAGTTAGTGTATGTAGGAAAAGAGGGAAATTATTTTCCCAGTAAAAGTACGCTCTTAGGACAAGGATATGTGTTGATGTCACCATGGTTGTTTAAATATAATTTATAGATGGGGTTGTAAGAGAAGTAAATTGCGAGGGGTCTTGCAAGAGGCGTGGAGTTAAAAGATTAAAGAAATCACAAATAAAGTGGGAGTTGTCACATGGCTCTTGGCTGAAGAGACACTGTGCTCTTGGGAGATTTTGAAGAGAAGGTTGCAGAGATTGGTGGATGAATTTAGTAGGGCTGTGCAAAAGAAGAAAATTAAAGTGAATACAGTAAAGAGTGAGGTATACGAGGGATAACAAAAGGATAGGTGATGAAAGATTGGATATCAGATTGGAGGGAGAGAGCTTGGTGGTGGTGAATGATTCAGATATTTGGGATATAGCGTTGGTCAGCGGATGGGTCTACTGAAAGATGAGGTTATGATTCATAGAATTTTTTTGATGAGGGGGGAAAAGGGTGAGTGGACAGTGTGAACTTTGGAGTCTGTGGAGGACAAAGAACTTTGTCCTTGGAGGCAAAGAGGGGAAATGTATGAGAGTATAGTTTTGCCAACACGCCTTTATATGGGTGTGAAGCATGGGTGATGAAATGTTGCTGCCGAGGAGAAGCGGAGCAGTGGAGATGTTATGTTTGAGGGCAATGTGTGGGTGTGGTGTTGAATAATAATGCAGAGAATTAGTAGTTGGAAGTTAGGAGTAGGTGCGGGATTACCAAAACTGTTTGTCCAGAGGGCTGGAGGAAGGGTTGTTGAGGGGGTTCGGAACATGTAGAGAGAACTGGGAGCGATACAGAGTGACTTCAAGAGTGTATCTAGTCGTAAGTTGAAGGAAGGCGGGTAGGGGTCTGGCTAGGAAAGGTTGGAGGGAGGGGGTAAGGAGGTTTGGTGTGGAGGGGCTCGGACTTCAGCAGGCATATGTGAGCGTGGTTGTAGGAGTGAATGGGAGACAACATGGTTTTTTCATACTTGACGTGCTGTTGGAGTGTAAGCAATAGTAACATTATGACGGGGTTCAGGGAAACCGGAGGCCGGACTGAGTCCTGGAGATGGGGAAGTACAGTGCCTGCACTTGATAGGAGGGGGTGTTAATGTTGCAGTTTAAAAACTGTAGTGTACAGCACCCCTTCTGGCAAGACAGTGATGAATGAATGATGGTGAATAGTTTTTCTTTTTCGGGCCACCCTTGCTTGGTGGGAATCGGCCCAGTGTGAAATAAATAAATAAATATATATATTTTTTTATAATTAATTATTTATATATATATATCTATATATATTATATATTATATATATGCATTACATGGATTACCTGGTGGGGGTTGCTCCCCCAGGGGCGTCAATACCCCGTCCGCAGATAGGTCCATGACCAGTCATTCCGTGGATTAGCTGCTGATCACCCAGGCCTGCTGTTACCGTGACAGCACGCATCCTTCGTACGAATCAAAGCTTGGCTGCTAGGTATGATCATGGTGGGTGGACATATACCTGTGAAATCATGTAACATATATAAACGTATTTGTGTGTGTGCCTATGTATAAGTGTGAGAATGTATTGCCCATATGCATGGATTAGGTCATGCATAGGTTGACAGGTACCGACTTTTTTGGCAGATTTAGGTTGTTTTAAGTCTGTATTTTGAATTCTTTTTTTTGTTGATATATGTAACCATTATGAATTTATATATATTTATATATTATATATATATATATATTTATATATCATATATATATATATATATTATATATATATATATTATATATTAATGACATTATTAGTATAATCAAGGCGGGAAGGGGGAGGAAGCGCTAAACCCGGAGGATTTTACAGCGCCTGGGGGGAGGGCGATTGGAAGCATTCAGCTTAATTCGGGGAACTGGAGCACAGATCCAATTCGCTAAATCAAGAAGCCCTCACAAACATCAAGGAACCTTCCTTGAGGGGCTATTTAATGACAGAGTAGCGGTTCTGGTATTACTCCTTCTAAGTAAGGTTTATTCAGGTATACTACAAATACACCTTTCATAGATTATCACACTGGCAGCATATGTGTACAGACTGGGTAAACAACAAAAAAAAGTCAGTCAGAGTGACTTATTGTGCTGCATTAAGGATTCTCGCAAACTCGAATTCAAAAACGCTACAAAATTTAAAAATTTTTTATAGTTTTCCATCATTCAGTTTCCCTTTGTATTGGTTTAAAATTCCTTACAACTGTTAATGAACATTCTGCCTTTTTTACGATCGTTTCAGTTTGATAAAAAAAATTTCAAAGTTGCCAAATTATATTTATGGCATTGAAATAAATTATTTTGCCTTACACAAACTAAACTGAATGAGTATTTTCTGGTCTTAAGATACAGTCAGTTGATAAAAGCAATGACGCCGTTCAGAAAAGTTACAGGCCGCCGCAAGTCTGAGCCTAAATACACAAAAAAATCGAAAAAATATGAGAAATGATTAATCTTACGAAAAATAGAAGCATAAGATCTGGCAAACATTTTTGGGTGTGCGCCTGTCTCTGTACGATAATTATCTATAAATCTATCGTTCATTATAAAACTACGTAATCAGCATGACGCGGCCCAGCTAACCATAAACAATAACACGTGCTCCAGCGCGACTCGCTTCATAAAACAGTAATCACAGGTATTTTTTTCCTTTTTTTTGGTGTATTTTTGAGCAAGATCTTCTAAATTATTAACTGGCAACCATCAGGTTAGCTGTCTTGAGAAGGGCTGCTCACACCATATCAAGTTAGTGCCGACTGGAAAAGTTGAAGAGAGAGGGGGTGTGTGTCCACTTTGTCTGACAGCTGAACTACCTTGGGGTCGTTACTTTTTGCCTTTCATTGTAGAATTTTTGGTACACCTATGCCTGCAAAGAAAGAAAAACAGTTTGCCAAGGAACATTAGCAGCAAAGAGGAAAAGGCCACATATGAAAGCAATGATAAGGTCTATTACAAGCAAAAGTGAGCAGACGCTGCTGTGGGTGGTGACGCCGCTCGAGCTAGTACCACCCGTGGTGGACGCCGCACGATGCTAGTACCTCCCACGTGGGGACGCCGCCACGATGTAGTACCACCTACGTGGTGACGCCGCCTCAATGCTAGTACCACCACGTGGTGACGCCGCCCACGATGCTTAGTCCACCACGTGGGTGACGCCGCCACCATGATAGTGTTGCCGTCAGGTTGAGTTGTAGTAGTAGATAGAGATGGGATTGTGTGGCGGTAGCCGGGTTAGGAAGCTCGAGTTGCGGTTGGCGCTAGTAACACACATGGTGACGACGCACGATGCTGTACACCACGTGGTGGACGCCGCCACGTATGCTAGTACCACCACGTGGTGTTGACGCCGCCACAATGCTTGTAACCACCACGTGGTGACGCCGCCACGATGCTAGTACACCACTTGGTGACGCCGCACCTGCTAAGTACCACCACGTGGTGACGCCGCCACGATGCTAGTACCACCACGTGGTGACGCCCGCCACGATGTAGTACCACCACGTGGAGACGCCGCCACGATGCCTAGTACCACTCCCTCCTCTCAACACCTTGTCCTTGTTCACTTTACTGAACTATTGGATATTTCATGTCAGAAACAAGGAAGTCAAATTATAGGAAGCCGCAAATATGACCACCTCCACCCGGCTGCTACTCCTAACTACTACCACCACTGCTGCTACGACACAACTACTACTCCACTGCTGCTGGAGGGACATTAGATAATCATGTTGTCCACTACATCCAGTCATAGGTACGTAATTATTAGTGTTTTTCTTGGTATATTTTTTATATTGGTATGTGTATAAATATCATATATGGTGCAATTACATGTATCTGTACATAATCACTGAGGAATAATCACTGGGAAATAATCACTGGGAATAAGATTTTGTGAATTCATTTCTTTTTTTCAGAGTGTTGGGTGGATTGTTTGATTGTCGGCCACCAGAGAAACTCAGGACAGAGGGATCTTCATGGAACATCAGGAATAATGTCTATATACCAGTTCTACTCTCATAAAGTATAAAAGGCACTATGAGTATTTTTACCCAATGTATAGTAAGTTCAATGTATTTGTTGATTTTTTTTCAAAAGTGCATGGATTTGTTTTTTTTTGAGGTTAAAACCATTATTTATGTAACCGAATCGTTCTGATTTTACAAAGTTATTCAGGGAGCCTGTTTGACTTTGTAATGGAGCGTGTCTTGGGTAAATACTTTTACAAGTTATTTCAGGGGACCCGTTTGCTTTGTAATGAGTTGTCTTGGGTAATAATTTTACAAAAGTTTTTCAGGGGAGCCTGTTTGGCTTTGTAATGGAGTTGTCTCTGGGTTATAATTTTTACAAAAAGTTATTCAGGGGGACCCTGTTTGACTTTGTAATGGAGTTGTCTGGGTAATAATTTTACAATGTTTATTCAGGGACCCTGTTTGACTTTGTTAAACGGAGCGGTCTTGGGTAATAATTTTACAAACAGTTATTCAGGGAGCCTGTTTGACTATGTAATGAGCTGTTCTTGGGTAATATTTTTACAAAAAGTTATTCAGGGCCCCTGTTTGACTTTTTTTTTGTAATGGAGTTGTCTTGGGTAATATTTTACAAAAGTTATTCAGGGGAGCCTGTTTGACTTTGTAAATGGAGTTGTCTTGGGTTAAAAAAATTTACAAAAGTTATTCAGGGGAGCCTGGTTTGACTTTGTAATGCTGAGTTGTTTCTTGGGTAATAAATTTACAAAAGTTATTTCAGGGGACCCTTGTTTGATTTGTAATGGGATTGTTTGGGTAATAATTTTACAAGTTATTCAGGGGACCCTGTTTGACTTTGTAACGGAGCTGTCTTGGGTAATAATTATTACAAAGTTATTCAGGGGAGACCTGTTTGACTTAGTAAAGGCGTGTCTTGGGTAATAATATTTACAAAAGTTATTCAGGGACCTGTTTGACTAATTAAATTATCATACCTTTTAAAAACATAAACCCACTAAAAAACATTTTACCCTTTAAATACAATTTCATTCTATAACTTTAAAAACAAAAACCCCCTAACATCATTTCCCATAATTCCAAATATCCATTCTCAATAATATTTACAACCAAAACCCCTACAACACCTTTTCTATAAATCAATACCATTCTAATAAACCTACCACAAAACCCCCCTAACACTTTTCTATAACTCTCCAAATACCATTCTAATAAATTACCACCAAAACCCCCTAAAACCTTTCTATAAATCAAATACCTTCTAATACAACCTTCACCCCCCCAAAACCCCCTAATTTTTTCTATAAATCAAAAACCCAAAAAATCAAAAAACCACCCCACCCCCCCCCCCCCCTCACCACATAACCAACAAACAAATACCAAACACCACAAAATTACACCAAACCCCCCTAACACCATAACAAAAAATCAACAACCAACTCAAAACATACACAAACCACCAAAACCCCCACACCAACAAATACAACAAACCCTAACACCAACAATACATATACCACCCAAACCCAAACAACTTTTCCATAACTCAAAAACCAATCACTCATAAAATACACCACCACCCCCCAAACAACATTTCTTAAATACCAAAATACCAAACTAATAAATTTACCACCCCCACCCCCAAACAACCTTTTCTATAAATCACAACCCAATCATAAATATACCCCACCAAAACCCCCCCTAACAACTTTTCCCATAACCAATTATCCATACCATTAAAATCAAAATAACACCAAAACCCCTAACAACTTTTCCATAAATCCAAATACCTTCTAATACATTTACCACCAACACCCCCCCAAACAACATTTTCTATCAAATCAAATACCATTCTCCCATAAATTTACCCCAAAAACCCCTCCAACCCCCCTTTTCCCATATATTCAAATACCATCTATACAATTTAACCACCAAAACCCCTAACAACCTTTTCCAAAAATCAAATACCCTTCTCATAGATTTACACAAACCCCCCTAACAACCTCTTTCATAAATCCAAATACCATTCTCATATTTAACACCAAAACCCCCCCCCTAACAACTTTTCTCCCATAAATCCAATACCATTCTAATAAACATACCACCAAAACCCCTAACAACTTTTCTCCATAAATCCAAATACCACCCATCTAATACAATTTACACCAAAACCCCCCCCTAACACCCTTTTCTCATAAATCCAAATACCATTTCTAATACAATTTACCACCAAAACCCCCTTAACAACCTTTTCATAAAATCCAAATACCATTCTAATAAATTTACACCAAAACCCCTAACACCTTTATCCATAAATACAAATAACATTCTAATACAATTTACCACCAAAACCCCCCCCCTAACACCATTTCTCTTAAATCCAAATACTATTATAAATAAATTTACCACCCAAAACCCCTAAAACTTTTCTCCATAAATCAAATACAATTCTACTAACAATTTTACCACACAAAAACCCGTATAACAGACCATTTTGTGTGTGTGTGTATAAATCAGAGAGATATAGAGATAGAGATAAATGCGCTCTATAGATATAGAAAACTCCCCTAACAGTACTTGTTTCCTTAATACAAATACCATCTAATACAATATTACCACAAAATACACAATAAAAACCTTTTCTCTTAAATCCAATACCTTTATAATACAATTGACAAAACCCAACCTTTAATCAAAAAAAATACATACAATATCCAAACAACAAAAAAATAAAAACAAACAATACCATGCCTAAACCTCAAAAAATTTTTAACTCGACCACAATATAAATAAAAAAAATATTCCCCAAAATAATGACATTATTCCTTACTTATCAATATTTTATACTCAACACTTATATCTATCAATCCAATATTGGAACTAATCCGAATAAATCAAGTGTTGCTCACACTGTCACTTATCACCAGAATATATATTTTTATCTAACTTTATTTATTGGACTATCATGATGCAACTATACCCATGCGGCTACCAAAAATGACTCTAAAGTCTCTGGTACAAAAACATTCAGAACACGCTCTCTCTCTCGCAGTGAAGATGTGAGTAAAAAAAAAAAAAGAAAATTAGGCGGGTGTGTCACACCTTAACGGGAAATCAACCTGATAGGACACTGGAGGACAGGAGAGGAGGGGGGACATGGATAACACGCACGCTAACAGTCCATTTCAATACTGAGAGGATTGACAAGGTGGACCAAAGACAGGATGGTCAAGAGAATGGGACACAGCCAAACAAGGGAGGAAAAAAGTTCCCAAGTTGAAGACCACAGAAGAATTACAAGGAGTTAGGAAGTATTTTTCAGCCACAGAGTAGTCAGAAAGTGGAAAAGTATGGGTAAGCGATGTAGAGGCAGGATCCACACATAGCTTTAAGCAGAGGTATGATAACAAGATCAAGGTTCAGGGAGAGTGACTAGTTAGCGACAATGAAGAGGCGGGGGCCAGGAGCTTGGACTCGACCCCCTGCAACCTCAACTAGGTGAGTACTCAAACTCGGTGAGTACACACACACACACACACACAACATTATGTATAATATATATATATATATATATATATAATATATTTATATATTATATTATATATATTTATATATTGTGTGTTATATTTATATATTTATATATATATATATATATATATATATATATATATATATTATTTATATATTATATATATATATATATATATTTAATGCAACCACGAAATGTGGTATTTTAGCAATAAACGGGTTTCCACCGGGATCTATCCCAGGTTGTGTTATTCATGGACAATTCTGTTATATTACATTATACTCAAAAAATTAGTGCTAAACCCACAAGATAGCTTCAGTTTCCAGGGAGTGTGAGCTTTTTACACTTGCATCTGCCACTACCCATTGTGAGGAATATCTCGAAAAAACATCAGTGCATACGTGGCTATAGTTATAATCATCTTATATCTAGACAATTTATACATATCATCCAAATCACAAGAAAATATTACTCTGGGGTTGGCTGCTACAATTTTTCTTCGAGAAAACCTTTTTTGTTAAGTTTGTGTTGTTTCTTGAAAGACTAAATACTTTTCTAGCCTTTTTCAAGCTTATAGTAGGTTAATCTTTTTCAAACAGCGGCTAAAACTTTTTTACTACCACTGAAAGATACCAAACTGAGTGGCGTCTTCATACAACAGCTTTGCAATTAATCTTGATCTCTCCATTGATAATTTCTTAGGATTCGTCGTGTAAGTCAATGGAGTTAGCAAATAGCGAGTTTCTGGGTATAAGTATCGCAAGAATCTATAATATATACCCGAATGGTGATCGTTTTATGGCCAGAATTGTTATAAATATTGGTCGGAATCTTTATTTTCCCGAAATTTGACAATCCCAAATATCTAACTGTCCGAGATTCTCTCATTCTAAATAATCTAAATTGGGTTATTTCAAGGGCCAAGCTACGACTGTATCGTCCTCTTGAAATATAATTTTAGCGTAAATCCGAATTATATTTATATTTTGGATGCTAACTTTAGTAAAATAATCGAGAATAATTTCACTGTTACAAACTTTAAAAATAGATAATCCACAATTACCAGTGTATTTCGCGGAGTGCATGGTGATTAAAATTAAAGGGATTGATATATATTTAAATTAATGATTGTATATGAGATATCTCTGAACTTGTTTGAGGAGATGAGTTGTAACATAGATGTATTTATATTAAAATATTATGAAAATTTCTCATGATACACTTTTTTTTCTACTAGTTTTGATGTGAAATACTTGTAACTATTCATTAACCAGAGACAATAATCTATTCAACATCACTAAGATGAGTATATTTTGAAAGTTCATTTTGAAAATAACAATTTATTTTTTAGAATTTTGAGGAAGTATATCAAGAATATTTTATACTGTGGATGATGATTGTGTCCACAGGATTAACACTATTGTTAATGTTGTGTCCACCAGGACACTTCTTAAACATTATGTTAATGTAGTGGTCACAGGACTTAACAACATTGTTAATGTTGTGTCCACCAGGACTTTTACAATATTGTTATTGTTGTGTCCACCAGGACTTACAATATTGTTAAAGTTGTGTCCACCAGGATTGACAATATTGTTAATGTTGTGTTCCACCAGGACTTAAACAACATTGTTAATGTTGTGTTCCCCAGGACTTTAACAACATTGTTAATTGTTGTGGTCCAACCAGGACTTAACAACATTGTTAATTTGTGTCCACCAGACTTAACAATATTGTTAAATTGTTGTGTCCACAGGAACTTAAACAACATTGTTAATGTTGTGTCCACCAGGACCTTAACAATATTGTTAATGTTGTGTCCACGGACTTAACAATATTGTTAATGTTTGTTTGTGTCCACCAGGGTTAACAGTTATGTATGTTGTTGTCACCAGGACTTAACAAACATTGTTAATGTTGTGTCCACCAGTGAAACTTAACAACATTGTTAATGAGTTTCAATTATATATCAGCTAGAAAAGACGTTACGGGTTTCCCTTAGGGAAAACTGACAGAGAATGACGGGTAACGACTTTTAAGATCTCAAAAAACATTAAGGGAAATTCCATAGTGATGTTAGCATGGGTGTATCTTTGGTGGACTGCACACTATGAGAATAAATGATTGAGGGGAATATGGAGTGATGTGTGACTAATATGGTGTGTGTGGTGTATGTGTAGGTTATAGTTGTATAGAATATGTGTTGTGTGTGTTTGAAGTATTGAGGATGAGTTTCCTTGAGGTTAGGTAATGAGTTTTTTCCAAAATATATCACGAGGAATACGTTTAAAGATCTTCCCATCTTGAAAAGAACAAATTATCAGCTAGTGTCTTGTATGTGGGTGTGTGTGTGTGGGGGGGGGGGGGGGTTGGTGTGTGTGTGAGAGCTGTGGGGGGGTTGGTTGGTGGGTGTGTGTGTGTGGGGGTTGGGGGTGGGCCAGGTGTGAGTGTGTGGTCAACACGGTGTTCAGTCTTTTGGACTCATTAATATCACCCGTGGGATGAGGTTGTTGACATTGGGCCGGCTTAGGGAATGTATTATATCCTCTTTTTCTAGAGGATCATAGGCTTCCTCTGACGGCATTTTAACTACAAACGTGAGCACATTGTTGACAAAACTCAACACTGAGGATACCGCCATGAAGAAGGCGAGTTTTTGTAGGTAGAAGTGTATCTGCCGTAACCTGAAAATCTCCGGTTGTACTGATGGGAGTTGGTAAACAAGGCTTGTTTTTTTTTTTTTATAAAACATGGTGCAATAGTGCTGTGTGTGTGTGACTTGTGACCTCTTGTGTCTTGATGTGACCTATTGGGGATTGTAAACATGGTGCAGTAGTGTATGTGTGTGACTTGTGACCTGTTGTGTTTTGATGTGACCTGTTGGGGGGTTGTAAATAGTGGGGTTGCAATAGTGTATGTGTGACTTGTGACCTGTTGTGTCTTGATGTGACCTGTTGGGGGGTTGTAAAACATTGTGCAATAGTGTGTATGACATGTTTGCCTTGTTGTGACCTGCTGTGACTTGTTATATCTTGCTGGGGGTTGAGTGAAAAAAATGGGTGTGTGAGAGTTGTAACAAGTGAAAGTTGTGAACATTGTTGATATTATAAGGAATGAGAATAATATGAGAATACTTCATAACAGATATTAAGAAAAGAATGAACATGAATTTCAAGAATGTCCTGATCAAGAGGAAGATCAATAACAAGATCGATATCTGTTATCAACAATGATGGTGATATGCAACAAGAGGAAATTCACAAGGCATTACAATCCGAGGTAGATCGAGTGAATGCTTTATAGGAGAAGGCTATAGAAAAAGGTAAGTTTATATATTCCAGACTTTGTATAAAAATTAGTGTTATATTCCTGACTTTCTATAGTGTGTATTAAAATTAGTGTTATATTCTTGACATTGTACATCGAAAAAATATTTTTTTCCCACGTAGAAAATGATTTATATATTTTTTCCCTCACAGAAAATGAGATGAGGTCTAATGATACCTCTGAGACCGTTGATTCTGACCACGGTACCACACAGTCTGGGGAGTAAATGCTTCCCACCGCAGTACCTCACAACTCCGAGGAGCGTCCACGAATAATTTGAGGGGTGATGAGACCTGAGGAGCATCGCCACGCTAGTCGGATCAATCCTCAACCCAGGAAGATGAGTACCCAGAACATGTGACATATATACTGAATTATTTATTAAAAGTTTGAGGCAAAACATTTCAGGTGAAGATCAAAAATGGTCAGTTTGTAATTAATTTAGCATTTGAGATTGTAAGTGAGGAGAAAATATCAGAAGTCTTTGATCGATGAGTGGAAGCAATATTAGAAAGATTTGAGACAGAATTACAAGATAGGGAAGGTTCAGGGTGGATTATAGATCATATTGAATAATTTAGTTCAGAGTACAACTCGGGTCATATATGGATTACCCGAAGTTGAGAGGTAGGCAATATATTTTTGATCCAAAGATAAATGATGGGTTGTGTGTACTGCTGCTGTTACCGTATATAATTGTCACAAAATTGGCAAGAATTGGTGTGATATATCCAAGCTTGTGAATACTCAGGGATGGTGTCTTAACTATGCAAAAACTTCTATAGATGAATTTCCCATTACTGGTGACAAGTTAACATTATTGGAAAAGAAAAATAAAGTTTCGTTATGTTTATCAGACAGGATTAGGATGGGGCTTTTGTGTCCGTGTGCCATAAGGGTACTAAGGAATTTAAGAATATTATCATGTGCAAATTATTGATGGATGAGTCACACCTTGTGCTGATTAAGGAGTTTGATGGGGACGTCAGAACGATAATGCATGAAAAAGGTAATGTTAAGAAACATTGTCATAGTTGTTTAATGAAGTTACATACACAGGAGGAGTTAGTTATAAGCGAAGATGGATGTAAGATCAACCAAACCCTCCACAAGGATCAAATGTCCATTTTAAAAATTATAGTCATGCTCATTCTAGCGAATATGTATAGGAGTTTATAATTTTGAAAGTGCTCTTGATCGTACTTGCTCTGCTGGGAAAATTGAAGAAAGACATATAGTCATTGCTTATTGTTACGTAATATTTGATCAAGAAGGAACTGTGATTTCTGTTAAAGGTTACGAGCAGAAGGTATTATGATACCATTATGAATGGGAATGATTAAGTGCGATTTGATTGGCAAACCACATGTGAATTATACTGTGTAACCTTCCTAGATGCAAAATTCAAGTATCGCCACCATGATCACAGGATACAGTTCAGTAATTGCATCGGAGCATATTGTGTTCGTTGCAATTTGCAATGTAAAGATAAGAGAAATAGTTTATTAATGTTTAGTCATAACATGTCCTATGATTTAGGGGTAATTTTAAAAGAATTGAGAGTGGATAAATATAAAATTGAGGTTCATTCAAAACAAACACTTAAATTTTTAAGAGTTTAAGTGCTTGTTATATTTCAGTATTCTCTGAGTTTGGTAAATGGACGTCTTTCCAGTTTAGCAGAACAGTATATCAAGGCAGGTAATCATTCTCAATGACGCACCTAAGTGATACTCTTATTATGTAAAGGCAAACAGGTGCTATGTTATGACTATATTGACAGTTTAAAAAAGAAATCGGGGAAACAAAGTTGCCAAGAGAAATTTCTTAATACATTGAGAAATAGTCACATTAGCCAGGAAGATTATGACAATGTTGTGAAAGTTGTCCAATTAGAGGAAATACAAGACTTTAGGTGATTACTTGATGTTTTATCTCAAGACAGATGTGAGATTGTTAGCTGACGTCTTCATGGATGGCGAACATCAAGATATTTCAGTTTAGACCTTAGTAATATATCAGTTTTTCCATCTTTCATTATGGATGTTTTCTTGTTAAAAACAAAAGTAAAATTAGATATATTACATTTCCATGAATTATATGATTTGATAAAAAGGAATCTCAAATGGGGATTCAGTCAATATACCAAGACTGATAATCCTTAAATTAACCCCAATTTTGATAGAGTGGGATGAGTACTCATATTTTATATCTTGATTTTAATTCATTGTATCCCAGTGTTAGGGTTTGAATTTACCGAGAATGGTACAGAAAATATTATGAAGAAAGACTAAAATTTTTTGTTTTGGGGGTTTAAATAAGGTACAGTGAGTGGGATAAAGGTTATTGTATTGAATGTGAGGTAGCTAAACAACAATAACTTTCCCTTTATATTAAAACAATTAATAATCAGAAGACAGTTATCTCCTTATTCGAGTCTGCTTTGAAAAATGAAGGTAGAAAGAACCCAAAATTTTAAAACAAATTTTGGCTGCCCATCTTCCACAGAAAACATTCAGTGAGTTTGGAATTGCTTTACCTTTTAACAACTTGGGTTGGATAAAAAAGGTTTATGAAGATAGAAAAAATAATCAGGCAAAAATGCAAGAGCCCTTCATTAGAACTAATATTGAACAAAAACTGCATACAAGCCCACAAATTTTAAACGCTAACAATGGCTTTACGGTAAATAATTACTTAATATAAAAAAGATGGTGAACCCCAATAAATATAAAAGGGTTTAGAAACATTTGTAGAGCTGTCAAAAGACCCTTTTTTGAAAAAGTTAAACATTTAATCAACACAAAAGGGGGCTGCACGTTTTCCCAAACGAAATTTAAATGGTGATCAACCTCTCTAACGTTTTCAAATTTTCGAGATTACGAAAATAAATTGTGTTTTTTCCCTTGTTAAAGCTTAAAACATTATGGAGATATATAAGACATTACATAATGAAAGATTGTTTACGAATTAAAAGAAACCGTTGGGGAGAAAATGGTTTTTAAATTTGAGTCGATCATCCTTAAATGAAAATGTAGGAAAAAATTTTGGGGTTAATAATTAAACAAATGAGTTATTATTTAAGAGTTGGTTGTTGAAAAAACAAAAATATTTTTTTAAGATGACGGAAGAAAAGTAATGTATAGAGCTTTCAACCAGAACTCAAGGGGGAATTTAAAAAATTTTTGAAAAATTGTAAAGAACTTTTGAAGTTAAAAGGAAAATTATTATAATTTCAAAGGAGAGGGAAGAGAACTTTTAAGATGAAATTGGCCTTTGTAAAAAGGTTCCCTTACAAACCCGAATTCCGGTTTGGAAAACCTATGGACACCCTTGAAGGGGGAATTAAGGACACTCTGAGGGAACCATATTCCACTCTAAACATGGGCAAAAAATTTTCCCCGCTTTTTGTAAACCTAAAAGGGAAAATTTTCTAAAAGATGAAAATAAAACTTTAAAAGTTTTTAGAAAGTTTGTAAAAAATTTTCTGCTGAGAAAAGTACTTTTTTATTGAAAAGTAAACAAATAAAATTTTGTTTAAATGTTTTGTAATTTTTACCCCTTTAAATTTCCCCATTTGCATGACCCGGGGATTGAAATCACAACTTAAAACTTTAAAAATTGAAACCGACACTAAAAAAACTGGGTTTACCAAAATAGTTACCAAAGTAAAAAACCCATTTGGGGGTTTTTTCCAGGGTTTATCTAAAAATGTTTTTCCCAGAGCTGTTTTTAAGGGAAGGGTTTTTTTTCCCCGTTTGAAACAAAAACCTTTGGTGGTAAACCCTGGAAAGGGGGAAATTTTACCGTACGCCCCTATGTTTCCAAAAAATTTTTTTACTTTTAACAATTAAAATATGTGAAAAAAAACCAGCTGACCACCCAGATTAGGGGGGGTATTTTTAAAATAAAAAATGGGAAAAAAAAAAAATTAAGTAAAGAAGAAAAATTTGGCGAACTGAAAAAATAAAAAAATTTTAAAAATTTGGAACCTGAAAAAAATTTTTTTGGGAACAAATTTGAAATTTTTTTGCAAAAAAGGGAGGAATAAGGGGCCCCCCCCCTTTTGGGGGTAAGGATCCAAAGGGAAAAAAAATTTGGGGGAATGGTGAACGAAAAAAAAAGCCCTTTGAAAGGAACCCCAATAAAAAAATTCCGCTCTTGGGCACTTTCCCCAACAGCCTTTGTTTGAAATTTTCCCCAATATTTTTTTAGTAAAACATAAATTCCATCTAAAACAGCGCTTCTTCAACTTTTTTAAATTTCAAAACTAAAAAAAAAAAGCTTATTTGTTTTGTTTATTATCATTAAAAATTCTTATTTGGTTGGGGTTTTCTAATCAAAATTTTTTACATTTTTACTAATTCTTTTTTTGGAGTAAATACCCCTTTTACTACACGGGTTTTGGCTACCATCATTTATTCAGTCCTACAACGTTTCACTCTGTATATTTTTAAACTAATTTTCCCCTGCTAAAAAGGTAACATGGAAGTCGCTTCCTTCATGCCTGTATTGGCTTCGATAGAGGAGACAATTACCCATTAGCCCCACGTCCTCAAATTAGGGGATATTTTTTTCAAGGGGCACTAAAGAGGGTGCCCCCTTAACCTCGGGTGAAAGGGACCATTACAGCAGCCCCTGGGGGTTCCTCGAATTCAAAGGATTTCCCATAGCTTTTTTTGACAGATTAAATAAAATTGTCCTTAAAAAGCTAATATAATTTCCCAAAATAAAATAAAAAAAAAAATAAAAAGTGCCACAAGTCTCTTCCAGCGCCTTCTGCAAATCACACCTCAACAGCACAGTAGATATACAGAGCCTATAAAAACACCCCCAGTCCATAGTCCTACAGACCAATAATTCACAATGTTATGGTCCACAGTCTAGCTTGTCGAGTAACTTGTATGACCATTATTTATTTTGTCAATTATAATTTAGAAAACATTTTCAGAGTTTGTTTTTTTAATGTATTCCATATTAATGCATTTTATTAATTCACTTCTCTCACACCAATGATAATTACTCTCTATGATGTTCTTATGGCTTATTTGAACTTTATATTTTTGTTTACAAATAACGAGCACATGTGAGAGAAACTTATGACGACGTCTGGACATTAACCTACTTAACACAACCAGAAAGGAAGGGAGCCAGTATATATATACTACTGGCTTGCTTACTAACTGCAACTTACTACCACTGCTACTACTACTACTACTATTGCTGCGAACTACTACTGCTTGCTACTATTGCTACTATCTACGCCCGCCACTGCTACTACTACTACAACAATTGCTGCTACTACTCTACCTGCTAACTACTACCACTTCTACTACTACTATTTTTTAACATTGCTGCTACTACTACTGCTGCTACAACTACTGCTACTACTACTGCTACTACTTACTACTGCTACTACTACTAACTGCTACTACTACTGCTACTACAACTACTGCTACTACTACGCTACTACTACTACTGCACTACCTACTACAGCCTACTACAACTGCTACTACTACTACACTACTACTACTACTACAAATGCTACTACAACTACTGACTGCTACTGCTACTACTACTACTACTACTGCTACTATTTACTACTGCAACTACTACTACTACTACTAATAACTGCTACTACTACTGCTATTATCTGCTACTACTACCTACTACTACTGCTCCTACTACTGCTACTACTACTCCTACTATGCCTACTGCTACTACTACTACTACTACTACCACTGTTACTACTACTACGTGGGGGGGTTTGGGGGGGGGGGGGGGGGGGGGGCTGGTACTACTACTGCTGCTACTACTACTACTGCTACTACTACCACTGCCTACACTACTACTACTACAAATTGCTGCTACTATACTGCTGCTGCTACTACTACTGCTACTATACGTACCCTACTACTGCTACTACTACTACTGCTACTACTACTACTGCTACTACTACTACTGCTGCTACTACTACTACTTACTACAGCTACTGCTACCTCTACTACTGCACTATACTACTGCTATTACTACTACTACTACTACTACTACTGCACTACTACTGCTACTACGCCTACTGCTACAACTACTGCTACTAACTGCTACTACTACTACTACAGCTACTACTACTACTACTGCTACTACCACGCTACTACTACTACCACTGCTACTAACTCACTACTACTACTGCTACTACTACTGATACTACGCTACTACTACTGCTACTACTGCTACGCTACTACTACTAATACACTTGCTTCTACTACTACTACTGCTACTACTATGCTACTACTATTACTAATCTGCTACTACTACGGCTACTACTACTACAACCTGCTACTACACTTAGGGCTACTACTGACTACTACTACTACTACTGCTGCTGCTACTACTACTACTGCTACTACTACTATACTGCTACTACTACTACTACTACTACTACTACTACTACTGCTGCTACTACTACTACTACTACTACTATTTCTGCCTACTACTACTACTGCTACTACTACTACTACTACTACTGGTTTACTACTACTACTGCTGCTACTATACTACTGCTAATCTACTACTACTACTGCTACTCTACTGTGCTGCTACTACTACTACTACTACTGCTACAAATATACTGTACTACTTCTACTGTTCTACTACTACTCTATGCTACTACTACTCTGCTACTACTACTACTACTGCTACTGCTACTACTACTACTACTACTGCTACTACTATATATGTGTATTTTATATATATATATATATATTATTATATTTTATATTTATATGTGTGTGTGTGTTGTGTATGTGTGTGTGTGTGTGTGTGTGTGTGTGTGTGTGTGTGTGTGTGGTGTGTGTGTGTGTGTGTGTGTGTGTGTGTGATGTGGTGTTTTGGGTTTGTTTGTATGTGTGGTGTGTGTTGTGGTGTGTGTATGTGTGTGAGTGTATGTGTGTGTATGTGTGTGTGTGTCTTGTGTGTGTATTTGTGTGTGTATGTGTTTGTGTGTGTGGGGGGTGTGTGTTGGGTGGTGTATGTGTGTTGTGGTGGGGGTGGTGTGTTTTGTGTTTTGTTTTGTGTGTGGTGTGTTTGTATGTGTGTGTGTGTGTGTGTGTGGGGTGTATGTGTATGTGTGGGGTGTTGGTGTATGTGTGTGTGTGTGTATGTGTGTGTGTATGTGTGTGTGTGTGTGTGTGTGTATGTGTGTGTATGTGTGTGTGTGTGTGTGTGTGTGTGGGGTGTGTGTGTGTGTTTTGTGTGTGTGTGTGGGGAAATGTGTGTGTGTGTGTGGTGGTGTGTGTTGTGGTTGTGTGTTTGTGTGTGTGTGTGTATGTGTGTGTGGTTGTGTATGTGTGTATGTGTTATGTGGTGTATGGTGTTGTGTGTGTGTGTGTGTGTGTGTGTGTGTGTGTGTTGTGGTATGTGTGTGTGTGTGTGGGGTGTGTGTGTATGTGTGTGTGTTTTGTATGTGTGTGTTTTGTGTGTGGGTGTATGTGTGTTGTGTGTATGTGTGTTTGTGTGTATGTGTGTATGTGTGGTGTGTGTGTGTGTGTTTTGGTGTGTTGTTTGTGTGTTATGTGTGTAGGGGTGTGTGTGTGTGTGTTTTGTGTGTGTGTGTGTGTGTGTGTGTGTGGTGTGTGTGTGGAGGAGGGAGAGGGAGAAAAGGGAAAGAGAGAGAGAGTATGTATTGTGAATTTTTAGCGTATCATGGAAAAAAACAAGAGATAAAAAACAACAAAAAACGACAACAGAAAAACAATAACAGTTTTCATACTTTGAAAAACGTGAAGGTTTACTCGTGGACAGTATTTGCACACCAAAAAACGCTTAAAATACACTTAAATGCAAATAATCGAATGAATGATTAATTAATATGGATGCAATATGAAATATAATAGGAAGATACGAAATTGTTACTAAGAGGACAGAGCTGGTGGGCGAACTGGGTGAGTGAGGCCTCTCGGTCTAGGTGATGTCTGCGGGTCAAGGGCTGTTCAGGAGGTGTTACTGTGGGCGCGTTTCTGCGTGTCCTCCCGGTAATAAATCTAACTGTTCACGTTGTTCTCTTGGTTGTTGTCTTGTCCTTTCTGTTTTTGTCTTCTCCTTCGGTTGTTGTCCTCTCCTTCGGTGTCCTCTCATCGGATGTTGTCCTCTCCTTCGGTTGTCCTCTCATCGGTTGTTGTACTCTCCTTGTGTTGTTTTGTTTGTCCTTGTGTTGTTGTCCTCTCTTCGGTTGTTGTTTCCTCTCCTTCGGTTGTTGTTCCCTCCTCGGTTGTCCTCTCCTTCGGTTGTTGTCCTCTCCTCGGTTGTCCTCTCATTCGGTTGTTGCCTCTCCTTGTGGTCTGTTGTCTTGTCTTTGTGTTGTCCTCTCCTTCGGTTGTTGTCCTCTCCTTCGGTTGTTGTCCTCTCCTTGTGTTGGTGTCTGGTCCTTGTGTCGTCCGTCCTCTCCTTGTGTTGTTGTTGGGTCCTTGTGTTGTTGTCTCTCCTTGTGTTGTTGTCTGGGCTCCTTGTGTTGTTGTCCTCTCTTGTGTTGTTGTCTGGTTCTGTGTTGTTGTCCTCTACTTGTGTTGTGTTGGCTCCTTGTGATTGTTGTCCTTCCTTGTGTTGTGTCCTCTCGTGATGTTGTCTGGGTCTTGTGTCGCTGACATCAGGGAAGTGGTGAATGGTGAATATCGAGGGGCAAGGATGGCCACCTGAAGACATGGGACCTGAGTGAGGCATTAATAAATTTAATGATCTTCCCTTTCAGAACTTCAAGATCTTCGAGAACTTCAAGAACTTCGAGACTTCAAGAACTTCAAGAGCTTCGAGACCTTCAAGAACTTCAAGAACTTCAAAGCCTCAAGAACTTCCCTTCACCTCCATTCCTTCACCATCATCCTCACCACATGTCATTACTCTTTCACCACAGTCCATCACCTCTCACACCAGTCCATCACCCTCACACCAGTCCATCACCCTCATCATCAGTCCATCACCCTCACCACCAGTCCATCACCCTCACCAACAGTCATTAACCCTTACCACAGTCCATCCATCACCAACAGTTCCATCACTCACCAAAAACAGTCCAATCACTCTCACCAACAGTTCAATCACCCTCACCCAACAGTCCATCACTCTCACCAACAGTCCATCTCCACTAACCAAGAGTCCATCTCACGTGCCAATCGTTAGTCACAATCGTCAGTGCGTTCCATCACATCGGAAGGTCGTTCATCACAATCGATCAGTCGTTCGTCCACAATCGGTCAATCGTTCGTCACAAACGGCACGTCGATCATCACAATCGTCAGTCGTTCAATTCACATTCGTCCAGTCGTTCATTCGCAATCGTCAGTCGTTCATCACAAGCTTCAGTCGTTCATCACAATCATAGTCGCCTCATCAATCGTCAGTCGTTCGTCACAATCGCCAGGTCTTTCATAACAAGGCGTCATCAGTCGTTCTCACAATCATCAGTCCTTCATCACAATCGTCAGTCGTTCACCACAAGCGTCAGTCGTTTATCGCAATCGTCAATCGTTCGTCACAATCGGTCAGTCGTTCATCACAATCACTTCCATCGCCACCAGGCAATCACCTTCATCACAGTCAATCACCCACACCACAGGTCAGTCACCCTTCAGCTCCTTCACTCTCACCTCCAATCCATCACCATTACACCGTTATTTCACCCCTCACCACCAGTCTTCACCCTCCATCAGTCCATCACCTCACCAACAGGTCCCATCACCCAAACAACAGTCCATCACCTCACCACAGTCCATCCATCCCTCACCAAGAGTTCATCACAGTCGTCACTCGTTCATCACAATCGTCAGTCGTTCATCACAATCGTCAGTCGTTCGTCACAATCGTCAATCGTTCGTACAATGTTAAGTCGTTTTTCGTCACAATCGTCAGTCGTCATCACAATCGTCAGTCGGTCATCACAATCGTAGTCGTTCATCACAAACTTCGGCGTTCATCACAAGCATCAGTCGCTCATCACATCGTCAGTCGTTTGTCACAATGACAAGAGTTCGTCACAAATCGCAGTGTTTTATAACAAGCGTCAGGTCGTTCACCACAATCATCAGTCGTTCATCAAAATCGTCAGTCGTTCATCACAAGCGTCAGTCGTTTATCGCAATCGTCAGTCGTTCGTAACAATCGTCAGTCGTTCATCGCATATCCCAGTCAATCGCCACCCACCAGGCTATCACCTCATCACCAGTCAATCACCCTCACCCAGGTCAGTCAAACCTTCAGTCCTTCACTCTTCACCTCCAGGTCCTTCACCATTACCACCAGTATTTCACCCTCACCACCAGTTCCTTCACCCTCACCATCAGTCCATCCCCTCACCACCAGTCCTCTCACCCTCACCCCGCCAGTCCTTCACCCTCACCACCAGTCCTTCTACCCTACCATCAGTCCATTCACCCTCACCATCAGTTCAATCACCCTTCACCTTCAGTCCATCACCTTCCCACGGTCATCACCCTCAGAACAAGTCAAATCACCACCAGTCCATCACACTCACCAACCGTCCAAACACCCTCACACCAGTCCCTCACCACACCACCAGTGAATCCCCTCACCACCAGTCCATCACCCTCACCACCAGTCCATCACTCTCAAAACCAGTCCATCCACCCTCACCACAGCCATCAACATCATCATTCAGTTCCATCACCCTCCACCACCAGTCCATCACTCTTCACACAGTCCATCACCCTCATCATTCAGTCCTTTCACCATCACCCACAGTCCATCCCACCCCTCACCACAGTCCATACCCTCACACCAGTCCATCACCCTCATCATCCATTCCATCACTTCACCACCAGTCCATCACCCTCACCAACAGTCCATCACCGTCATGACCAGTCCATCACCCTCACCATCAGTCCATCACCCTCACCCACAGTCCATCACCCTCACCACCAGTCCATCACCCTCCCCACCAGTCCATCACCTCCAACCACTCATCCCATCACCCTCACCACCAGTCCATCACCCTCACCCTCAGTCCATCACCTTCACCACCAGTCCATCACACTCACCAACAGTCCATCACACTCACCACCAGTCCATCACCCTCACCACCATTCCATCACCCTCACCACCATTCCATCACCATCAGTCCATCACGCTCACGACCAGTCCATTACCCTCACCACCAGTCCATCACCCTCATGGCGAGTCCATCACCCTCATGGCCAGTCCATCACCCTCACCAAGTATTCATCACAACCGTCAGTCGGTCGTAACAAAGGTCAGTTGTTCATCACAATCGTCAGTCGTTCATCACAAGCGCCTGTCACTCACCACAATCGTCAGTCGTCCATCACAATCGTCAGTCGTTCATCACAATCGTCAGTCGTTCATCACAATCGTCAGTCGCTCATCACAATCGTCAATCGTTCGCCACAATCGTAAGTCGTTCGTCACAATCGTCAGACGTTCATCACAATCGTAAGTCGTTCATTACATTCGCCAGTCGTTCATCGCAAGCGTCAGTCGTTCATCACAATCGTCAATCGTTCACCACAATCGTCAGTCGTTCATCACAATCGTCAGTCGTCCATCACAATCGTCAGTCGTCCATCACAATCGTCAGACGTTCATCACAATCGTAAGTCGTTCATCACAATCATCAGTCGTTCATCACAATCGTCAGTCTTTCATCACAATCTTGAGTCGCTCGTCACAATCGTCACAGGTTCGTCACCCTCACCACCCATCCATCACTCTCTTCGCTAGTCAATCACCGTCACGACCAGTACATCACATTCACCAGTAATCACCCTCACCACCAGTCCATCACTCTGACCACAAGTCCATCACCCTCACCATCAGTCCATCACTCTCACCACCAGTCCATCACCCTCACCACCAGTCCATCACCCTCACCACCAGTCTAACATCCTCACCACCAGTCAATCAATTTAACCACCAGTCCATCACCATCACCACAAGTCCAACACCCTCACCACCAGTCCATGACTCTGACCACCAGTCCATCACCCACACCATGAGTCAATCACTCTCACCCCTAGTCCATTACCCTCACCAACCAGTCCATCACCCTCACCATCACTCCCATCACTCTCACCCCATGTCCATCACCATCACTACCAGTCCATCACCCTCACCATCAGTCCATCACTCTCACAACCAGTCCATCACCATCACCACCAGTATATTTCAACCCTCACCATCAGTCCATCACTCTCACAACCAGTCCATCACCCCTCACCACCAGTCCATCACCCTCATAACCAGTCCATCACCCTCACCACCAGTCAATCACCCTCACCACCAGTCACATCACCCTCACACCAGTCCATCACCCTCACCACAGTCCATCACTCTCCAACCAGTCCATCACCCTCACTACCAGTCCATCACCCTCACCACCAGTCCATCACCCTCACCACCATCTTATAACCCTCACCACC
This sequence comes from Cherax quadricarinatus, assembly GCF_026875155.1. Taxonomy (NCBI): domain Eukaryota; kingdom Metazoa; phylum Arthropoda; class Malacostraca; order Decapoda; family Parastacidae; genus Cherax; species Cherax quadricarinatus. The sequence continues at coordinate 1,197,234 of NC_069472.1, read as the reverse complement.
AGTTTATCATCCTTAACAAAAGTCCACCCTCATCACCCTCACCACCAGCTCAATCACCCTCACACCAGTTCGTAACCCTCACACAAGTGCATAACCCTTAACACAGTCACACTCACCACCAGTAGACCTACCTCACCACCTATCCATCACCCACAACACCAGTCCATCACACTCACCACTTATCCATCACCACAAACACCAGTCCATCACCCTCACCACCTGTCATCACCCTCACCACTGTCCATCACCCTCCCCACCTGACCATTACCCTCACCACCTGTCCATCACCCTCACCACCAGTCCATCACCCTCACCACCTGTCCATCACCCTCACCACCTGTCCATCACCCTCACCACCTGTCCATCACCCTCACCACCTGTCCATCACCCTCACCACCAGTCCATCTTTCACAATGAAATATAGCAGGGAAACCCGTCAGGAACAATGAAATATGACAGGGAAACCCGTCAGGAACAATGAAATATGACAGGGAAACCCGTCCGGGACAATGAAATATGACAGAGAAACCCGTCAGGAACAATGAAATATGACAGGGAAACCCGTCCGGAACAATGAAATATGACAGAGAAACCCGTCAGGAACAATGAAATATGACAGGGAAACCCGTCCAGGAAAACGAAATGTGACAGGGAAACCCGTCGAAAACAATGAAACATGACAGTGAAGCCCGTCCTGAACAATGAAATATGACAGGGAAACCCGTACAGAACAATGAAATATGACAGGGAGACCCGTACAGAACAATGAAATATGACAAAGAAACCCGTCCAGAACAATGAAATATGACAGGGAAACCCGTCTAGATCAATTAAATATGACAGAGAAACCCGTCCAGTAAAATGAAATATGACAGGGAAACCCGTACAGAACAATGAAATATGACTGGGACACCCGTCCGGAGCAATGAAATATGAGAAGGAAACCCGTCCAGGAAAATGAAATATGACAGGGAAACCCGTCCAAAACAAAGAAATAAGACAGGGAAACCCGTCCGGAACATTGACACTTGAGAAGGAAACCCGTCCAGGAAAATGAAATATGAGAAGAAAACCCGTCCATAATAATGAAATACGACAGGGAAACCCGTCCAGAACAATCAAATATGACAGGGAAACCCGTCCGGGACAATGAAATATAACAGGGAAACCCGTCCATAACAATGAAATATGAGAAGGAAACCCGTCCATAACAATATAATATGATAGGGAAACCCGTCCATAACAATGAAATATGACAGGGAAACCCGTCCAGAACAATGAAATATGACAGGGAAACCCGTCCAGAACAATGAAATATGACAGAATCCTGTCCAGAAAAATAAAATATGAGAAGGAAACCCGTCAAGAACAATGAAAAACGACAGGGAAACCAGTCCAGAACAATGAAATGTGATAAGGAAACCCGTCAAGAACAATGAAATATGAGAAAGAAACCCGTCCATAACAACGAAACATGAAAGAGAAACCCGTCCAGAACAATGAAACATGAAAGGGAAACCCGTCCAGAACAATGAAATATAACAGGGAAACCAATCCAGAACAATTAAATGTGACAGGGAAACCCGTCCAGAACAATGAAATATGACAGGGAAACCCGTCCATAATAATATAACATGACAGGGAAACCCGTCCAGAACAATGAAATACGAGAAGGAAACCCGTCCAGAACAATTAAATATGACAGGGAAACCCGTCCATATCAATGAAATAGGACAGGAAACCCGTCCAGGAAAATGAAATATGACGGGGAAACCCGTCCAGAACAATGAAATATGACAGGAAAACCCGTCCGGAACAATGCAATATGACAGGAAAACCAGTCCAGGAAAACGAAATATGACAGGGAAACCTGTCCAGGTAAACGGAATATGACACGGAAACCCGTCCGGAACAATGAAATTTGACAGGAAAACCCGTCCAGAACAATGAAATATGACAGGGAAACCCGTCCAGAACAATGAAATATGACAGGGAAACCTGTCTAGAAAAATGAAATATGACAGAGAAACCCGTCCAGAAAAATGAAATATGGCAGGGAAACCCGTCCAGAACAATCAAATATGAGAAGGAAACCCGTCCGGAACAATGAAGAATGACAGGGAAACCCGTCCAGAACAATGAAATATGACAGGGAAACCAGTCCGGAACAATGAAGAATGACAGGGAAACCCGTCCGGAACAATGAAGAATGACAGGGAAACCAGTCCGTAGCAATGAAATATTAGAAGGAAACCAGTCCAGGACAATGAAATATGACAGGGAAACCCGTCCAGGACAATGAAATATGACAGGGAAACCCGTCCGGAACAATGAAGAATGACAGGGAAACCAGTCCGGAGCAATGAAATATTAGAAGGAAACCCGTCCAGGAAAATGAAATATGACAGGGAAACCCATCCAAGACAATGAAATATGAGAAGGAAACCCGTCCGTAACAATGAAATACGACAGGGAAACCCGTCCAGAACAATGAAATATGACAGGGAAACCCGTCCATAACAATATAACATGACAGGGAAACCCGTCCATGACAATGAAATATGACAGGGAAACCCGTCCAGAACAATGAAATATGAGAAGGAAACCCGTCCATAACAATGAAATATGACAGGGAAACCCGTCCAGAACAATGAAATATGACAGGGAAACCCATCCGGAACTATGAAGAATGACAGGGAAACCAGTCCGGAGCAATGAAATATTAGAAGGAAACCTGTCCGGAACAATGAAATGACAGGGAAACCAGTCAAGAACAATGAAATATGAAAGGGAAACCCTCCGGAACAATGAAATGACAGGGAAACCCGTCCAGAACAATGAAATATGACAGGGAAACCCGTCCGGAACAATGAATAATGACAGGGAAACCAGTCCGGAGCAATGAAATATTAGAAGGAAACAAGTCCAGGGCAACGAAATGTGACAGGGAAACCCGTCCAAAACAATGAAATATGACAGGGAAACCCGTCCGGAACAATGACATATGAGAAGGAAACCCGTCCAGGACAATGAAATATGACAGGGAAACCCGTCCATATCAATGACATATTGGAAGGAAACCCGTCCAGGAAAATGAAATATGACAGGGAAACCCATCCTGGACAATGAAATATGGGAAGGAAACCCGTCCGTAATAATAAAATACGACAGGGAAACCCGTCCAGAACAATGAAATATGACAGGGAAACTCGTCCGGAACAATGAAATATGACAGGGAACCCCGTCCATAACAATATAACATGACAGGGAAACCCGTCCATAACAATGAAATATGAGAAGGAAACCCGTCGTTAACAATGAAATATGACAGGGAAACCCGTCCAGAACAATGAAATATGAGAAGGAAACCCCCCATAACAATGAAATATGACAGGGAAACCCGTCCAGAACAATGAAATATGACAGGGAAACCCGTCCAGAACAATGAAAAATGACAGGAAACCCGTCCAGAACAATGAAATATGACAGGGAATCCTGTCCAGAAAAATGAAATATGACAGGGAAACCCGTCCATAACAATATGTGACAGGGAAACCCGTCCATAACAATGAAATATGACAGGGAAACCCTTCCAGAACAGTGAAATATGACAGGGAAACACGTCCAGAACAATGAAATATGACAGGGAAACCCGTCCAGAACAATGAAATATGACAGGAAAACCCGTCCAGAACAATGAAAAATGACAGGGAAACCCGTCCATAACAATGAAATATGACAAGGAAACCCGTCCAGAACATTGAAATACGAGAAGGAAACCCGTCCAAAACAATGAAATATGACAGGGAAACCCGTCCAGAACAATGAAATGTGACAGGGAAATCCGTCCAGAACAATGAAATATGACAGGGAAACCCGTCCAGAACAATGAAATATGACAGGGAAACCCGTCCTGAACAATGAAATATGACAGGGAAACCCGTCCAGAACAATGAAATATGACAGGGAACCCGTCCAGAACAATGAAATATGACAGGGAAAACCGTCCAGAACAATGAAATATGACAGGGAAACCCGTCCAGAACAATGAAATATGACAGGGAAACCCGTCCAGAACAATGAAATATGACAGGGAAACCCGTCCAGAACAATGAAATATGACAGGGAAACCCGTCCAGAACAATGAAATATGACAGGGAAACCCGTCACGGTGCAAAATGCAGGCCAGGCCCACAATCTTTCCCTTCATGCCTTCATAGATAATATTCCTGTCGCGATTCGAAAACACATTTCTCTCAATTCTTGTAGTGGTACCAATGTTTAAAATGATTATCGGACATCTGATGACATTCTGGAGTAACGTGAGCTCTAAGACCTCCCAATTCTCAAAGTGGACACTTACGTACTACCTGCCCGCGGGCGGAGGCGCTTTCCCTGCAATGTAACTCGCTTAACTTTTGACTGCCGAGAACTTTTGTCTTCAGTTTACATTGTAGGACATCGTTTACAAGTCCGAGAGTTGATCCCTACACCACAAGAGTGTAGAAATTGTTGGCGCTTCGGCCACCAGTGAAATATTGCAGGTCCATGGCAGAATGCCCGGTCTGTGGTGCTGCCGACCACACCAAAACATCCTGCAGCCTACCTCCCTCTTGCCTTAATGAGACTCACCCAGCTTATTCACACATTTGCCAAGTTTACTTAAAAGAACGAGAAATCCGCTTTCTCAAAGAGAAAGATGGTTTCATCTACGCCATGAGTCTCTCATCTCCACCTCCAAGGGAGACTTCTACGACTTTCTTATTTTAGTTACTAAGCGGCCTCTATCCTGGGTGTCACCTACTTCCACAATCTCCTCTGTGGTCACAACTTCCACAGTCACCTCTGTTTCTAACTCTTTTGCAGCCCTGAACTCCGAGGTCTCTACCTCGTCGCCTCAAACTGTCCTTGAATCTTCATCTTGTGGTTCGCATGTATCTATGTGTACACTTTCCAAAACTATACCTTTCCTTCGCCTCTCTACTTCTCCAAAGATCAGACCCTGATCCACCATGAGGCCTGATCTCAGACCGAGTCGCAGGGGCGTTAACCCCGGAAACCCTCTCCAGGTAAACTCTAGGTAATCTCCAAAATTCAAATCTTCTTTAACCCCTCCTTCACTTATCCTTCCCAGACATTTTTCCTTTCCAGTCTCTGTGCTTGGTACTTTACCTTTTACTGTGTGTTATGGGTGTGGCGGTTCATCCTTATCCCTCGCACAGTCCCCTCCTCCTCTGTCCCCTCCCAAGTATCTTCCTCACCTGTCCCCTCCCAAGTTTCTTCCTCTCCTGTTCCCTCCCAAGATTCTGCCTCTCCTGTCCCCACCCAAGTTTCTTCCTCTCCTGTCCCCTCCCAATGTTTCTTCCCAAGTTAACTACCTCCCATTCCCTCCCCCCTTCTTTGGTAACTTCCATCGTCTTTCCGATCTTTACTCACCCTCCCCCTTCCTTGTCATCTGAAACGCTTGTGGATATCTCCAAATAAATTAAGGAGACAGAACCAATGATGGATTTTAGTGCTCATCATTTCCCCTGGGAGAGTCTCACTGTGACTCTCGTGCCGATCAGTTAGAGGCTCTTCTCACTTCTCTTCCCCTCCATATTTTAAATAAGGGTACTCTCACCCATTTTAACCCTTGCATTCAATCTCTCTCTCTCTCTCTCTCTCTCTCTCTCTCTCCTCTCTCTCTCTCTCTCTCTCTCTCTCTCTTGCACTGATCCCCCAGTTTGCTGCTCATCAACTACACTCGGCTTTGCCTGGTCTGTGTTCCTACATTTACATGACAGCGATCATTTTCCTATCCTCCTTACTTCCCGTTCGTGTTCTCGACCTCCTCGAAGTCTACATTGGCAATTTGGACTGGCGATTTGGGACTTTTACTCGTGTCAAAATATTTTTGGTGAGGAACCTTCTTCGTTCTTCACTGATGAGCTATTACAACTGCTTTTTTGAACCGCGGCCTCACGTTCAATCCCTCAAACCTCGAGTAGGTGCTCTCAGAAATGCGTGCCTTGGTGGTCTCCTTGTGCTCGTATAGTACGTTTGAAACTTGCTACATGGGGACGATGTAGTTACAATATGACCACAGAGAGACTCCTTGATTTTAAGCGAGTGAGGTCGGTTGCCCGTCGTGTCATCCATGAAGCTCAACGCACTTGTTGGCGGGATTGTTTTAAATGCAAGGGTATGCATCATACAGCATTATGCCCAAATACTTTCGCTGAACACCAGAAGACATCCACAGCATCAGGAAGTCAACAAGCAACAGCATTAAATGTGAGAGATAAGTTTAAAGCAACTGCTCTCCCGATAGCTCGAGTTGAGTTATCTAATAAATTACACAAAACCAATGTGCTAACACTATTTGATCAAGGCTCACAAAGGTCCTTCATAAGAAGAACAGTGTTGCAGAAACTGAATAAACAACCCTATGCCAAAATACAGTTAGATATAGCTGTTTTTTTCCACAATTCTGGTAAACAGACATATGACCTAGCCAGAATCACTGTTGGTCTAGGAAACAGGAAAAAGACAGTAGAAACTGTGGTAGTAGATGATTTGCCTAAGTCTGTGCAGATCCAGGGATTAAAAGAAACAGTCGCAGCACTGAAAGCAGCTAAGGTCAAGTTAGCCTGTCCTGACATACAGACGGACACTATTAGTCCAATTGATTTAATCATTGGAAGTGATTATTATCACTGTTTTGTGCAAAATATAGTAAGTAAACATGATGTTCACTTGCTGAAAACAGCAGGAGGCCACATGATATGTGGTCCCATTCCCTCTCAAAGTGGGAAAGAAGCTGATATTGATTCAGTGGAAAATGTACTAGTTACGAGAATAACCGCTGATCATGTACCACAGCAAAAATTATCATTACTGGAAGAAATGAATGAACCAGTTGATAAGTTGTGGGATTTAGATGCGATAGGTATTGATGTAAATAAACCAAGCTCACAAGAGTCTCAGACTTATAGTCAATATTTGGACACTGTCAAATATAAAGATGGACAGTTTTGGGTTAGGTTACCATGGAAATTAAATCCACCACATCTGCCTAGCAATTATCGCATGGCTTTCGGACAAATGAAAGTACAAATACATGAGCTCAGGAAGAATCCGGAGCTACTGACTGTCTATGATAATATCATACAAGAACAGTTGGACAAAAAATTCATTGAGGAAATAGTCGAAGACAAGTTGAAGACAGACGCTCATTATCTCCCGCACCATGGAGTCAGAAAAGATTCTGAAACCACTCCACTACGTGTTGTATATAATTGCAGCGCAGGTGCAAATCAAGATGTAGCAAGTCTTAATGACTGTCTGATGACCGGACCCTCACTAACTGAGAAGCTTGGAGACGTGCTTATGAAATTTCGCACAAACCCATATGCCTACACGGCTGATATTTCCAAAGCTTTCTTAAGAGTAGGACTACAAAAAATAGATAGAGATTATACTCGATTCTTGTGGCCTGAAAATCCACATGATCCTCAAAGTCCTGTGAAAACTTATCGTTTCAAATCAATATTATTTGGTGCAACATCCTCTCCATTCTTACTAGAAGCTACTCTAAACACACATTTGAAGAAATCTGAAAGTCCCTTCAAAGAAATCTTAAAGAAAAGTTTCTATGTGGACAATCTTCTAGGTAGTGTCCCCTCAAGGAAGGTTCCTTGATGTTGGTGAGGGGCTCTTGATTTAGGGAATTGGATCTGTGCTCCAGTTCCCCGAATTAAGCCTGAATGCCTTCCACATCCCCCCCCCCAGGCGCTGTATAATCCTCCGGGTTTAGCGCTTCCCCCTTGATTATAATAATAATAATTCTAGGTAGTGTGAATAAAGAGGAGGATTTGAAATCCTTATACAGAGAAGCTAACAAGGAGATGAAAGAAGCAAATATGCCTCTAAGGATGTGGAATACAAATTCAAAGCAATTAAGGGAACTTATCAAAGAAGATTTCCCTGAAACTGAAATTCCTGATTGCAACCAAATGCTGGGACTTAATTGGAACACACAGGAAGATACTTTGAGTTTCAAAAAGATAAATAATAAATCATGCAGTCCACTCACTAAACGTAGTTTACTGTCAGAGGTATCACAATGTTTTGATCCTCTAGGACTCGTCTCACCAATTACCATAAAGGGTAAAATGCTTATGCAAGATGCATGGAAGCTCAAAATTGGATGGGATGAGAACTTGCCTCTAGAAATGAGTCAAGCATGGGATGAAATATCCAAGGAGTTTAAACAACTTCATCAAATTAAACTTCCCAGACAAATAGGTCAAGAGGGAAACAAGTACACATTACATGTGTTCTGTGATGCGTCAACCAGAGGTTATGGCGCTGTAGCTTACATGAGTAATGCTGAAGGAAGTACACTAATTACTTCAAAGGCCAAGGTAGCACCCTAGAAGGTCAGAACAGTACCACAATTGGAACTGACAGCACTCTATGTAGGTACAAAATTAGCTGTCTATCTCAACAAAGTACTTGATCATCTCACTATTGAGAAAACCGTGATCTGGAGTGATAATGAGGCAGTTCTCCAGTGGTTAAGAAATAATAAGAGTAAGTTGGTCTATGTACAGAACAGAGTAGCAGAAATAAAAGAGATGCAGAGAGATTATCTCTTTCTTCACGTCTCTACCCAAGAGAATCCAGCTGACATGTTGTCACGTGGTGTCCCACTCAAGAAATTTGTGAATAATAAATTATGACTCCACGGACCGAACTGGCTCTCTAATGAAAATAACTGGCCTCAGCAAAAAGCTCACATTATGCCAGAAGAAAGTCTGCTTGAACACAGCAGAAATAAGTTGTGTAAATACTGCAGACACAACAGAAATAGTCATTGATGGATCTAAATACTCATCTTTGGGTAAACTCTTAAGAGTTACAGCTCATGTCTTTAAATTCATTAAAGGAATAAAACCTGATTATGGATGTCTTGAACCCATTAAATACTGGGTGAAACTAATACAGAAAGATGTTTTCTCTACAGAATACAAATTTCTAGAAACACAAGATAAATCCCCAAAGAAACCTGATATGATTAATTCTTTAGGACTTTATCTCGACTCAGAAAATATTATAAGATGTCGAGGAAGAATTCATAATTCTTCACTACCTAAAGAAGCCATACATCCAATATTGATCCCCAAGAATCATTGGCTAACGAAACTGATTGTGCAAAACGCCCACAGTAACGTGTTACATGGTGGGGTAGCTGACACACTTTGTCATATACGACAATCCTACTGGATACCTCAAGGTCGACAAAGTGTGAAAAACAAATAAAGGACTGTATTACTTGTCGTCACTACGATATGCGAGTATGTCAGTATCCAGGTCCACCTCCATATCCCTCTGAAAGAGTTTGTCATGTCACTCCATTTGAGGTGACAGGTGTAGATTACACTGGACCAATAATTTTAACCAAAACAGTTGACAAAGTTCCCATCAAGGTGTACATCTGTTTGTTCACTTGCGCTACGACCAGAGCAGTACATCTAGAAGTAGCCACTGACATGTCTGCTGAAACCTTTATCAAATTATTCAGAAGGTTTGCAGCCAGAAGGGCATGTCCCAGACTGATGATTTCAGATAATGCAACGAATTTTGTTGCTGGTGCTGCTTATATAAACAAGATCTTTGATCAACCAGAAGTACAACAGATGCTGAATCAACGCAGTTGTCGTTGGAGATACATTCCACCTAAATCTCCATGGCACGGCGGATTTTATGAAAGAATGATCGGCATTGTAAAACGTTGTTTAAGGAAAACTCTTCATCGTCATAGAATAGACTTAGAAGAATTCCGTACAGTTGTGACTGAAATAGAAAATAGAGTCAACAACAGACCTCTGACTTATGTTACCGATGATCTGGACAATTTAGAAGTGTTAAGTCCATCTCATTTACTCCATGGCAGAAGGCTCGAACCTGTTCCTCCCATGAATGATAAAGAAATCATAGAGGATCCTACTTATTTCGAACCTGAGCAACTCAGACGTAAATTCAAACACCTTAATAAAGTGATTGAACGTTGGGAGAAAATTTGGCGAGAAGACTATCTCACCTCATTAAGAGAACACTTCTATGGAGCTGGTGTTCCTGAAAATCATAAGTCCTTAAGACCTGGTGACATAGTGATTATCGACAATGATTGTCCGAGGTCCCAATGGCCACTTGGAAAAATTGTGAACATATATCCTGATGCAAATGGAATCATCAGGACAGTTGATGTTTTAAGCAAAGGTGTAGTGAATAAGCGGACAATAAATAAACTAGTGCCGTTAGAATTACACAGTGTTGAAAACAAAATTAGTGATTCTCCAGAAACCACACAGACTAAAGCTGTTCAGAAAAGACAAGCAGCAGTGGTGGCGAGTGAGAAAATCAAATTAATGTTAAGTGATGAATAGTTCACCTGCAGCGAACCTCCGCCGCCCCCCAGTGTGGAGAAATTTTCTCCAGGAGGGGTGTATCAGCCCCCTTCAGCCCCTTCAGCCCCTTTCAGCCCTGAGGGGCCCCCCAGACCTCTCAGAAGGGGCAAGCATCTTGTTTACTGCTACAGTGAGTAATTGATCACAGATGCCGTACGAGTATGCGACCTGTGGTCAACCGACCATTGCTCCTTGCAGTCCAGTGTTGCAGAGTGTATTTTAATAAGAGACAGTACATCTCTTACTTTAGCAGGACAATTAAGGAAAATCCTGCTCCCACTTCGTTACCATAGTAAAGATAGTGGACATTGTTGTCTATGCTTAAGACAGCAAGAATCATACCTTCTGTTTTGCTTCATCGAGGAAGTGGCAAGGAAGCAAAAAGTACTAGGTCAGCTTTTTCTTTGTGCTAGGGAAGTGACGGCATGGGGCGCTGTGGCGTCTTCAGATTACTTTTGACTCTACTGAGAGTGACACTGATGCCAGGATAAAAAAATTGGGATGGGGGTGAAAGTGGGAGGGAAAACCTCAAAAATTTGATTCAAGGAAGTGGAGACCACAATAATATGAAATTAAAAAAAAATTCGAAAAAAATCGGAAAAAATTCGGGGAGCGGAGGCGATCCGGACGACGCTGCAAAGGCGAGCAGAAGGCGCAGGGGGGCCGGCGGGCGGTGGGGTCGGCGCGAGGGGCGGGGGGGACCGGTGGGCGGCGCTAGGGGGGGGGGCGCGGGGGGGCGGGGGGGGGGGGGTGTGAGAGGGGGGCGGGCTGGGGGGCGTGGGGGGGGGCGGGGGGGGCATGGGAGGGCCGTGGGGTGGGGGGAGTCATTACTAATGTGTGAAAAGGGGTCTTTTAATATAGGTGAAAAAAAGGAGAACACTCAGCCGCACCCTTTCGGGATGAGACCGTGGGAAAAGAGCCCGCTCTGTAAAGGCCCGGACCCCCTTCATCATACTTATTGATTAGGAAAAGAAGTAAAAAAAAATTAGCAGAGCTTTTTCCTTTTGCTTGTCCAGGTTACTACCCAACACTGTTACCAGGTTACTGGCAACACTGCTTGCCCAGGTTATAGCAACACTGCTTGCCGGTTCTAGCAACACTGCTTGTCAGGTTACTGAAACCCGCTTGTCCAGGTTACTAGCAACACTGCTTGTCCGGTTACTAGCAACATGTTTGTCCCGGTTACTAGCAACACTCTTGCACAGGTTACAAACCCCCGCTTGCCAGGTTATACAACATGCTTGCCAGTTACTACAAATTTTTTATCAGGTTACTAGAACACGCTTGTCCAGGTTACAGCAACATGCTTGTCCAGGTTATAGCAAACTGCTTGCCCAGGTTACTAGAAACACTGTTTGCCAGGTTACTGCAACATGCTTGTTAAGGTCCTAGAACACTGCTTATCCGGGTTACTAAAAACACTGCTTGTCCGGTTACGCAACACTGCTAGTCCAGGTTACTAGCAAACCTGCTTGTCCCGTTACAAGAAACACTGCTGTCCGGGGTTATGCAACACGCTTGCCACTTTACAGCAACATGCTTGTCCAGGTTCTAGAACATGCTTGTCCAGGTTACTAGCAACATGTTACCAGGTTATAGCAACACTGCTTGCCCCAGGCTACAGCAAAATGCTTCCAGGTTACAAGCAACATGCCTGCCAGGTTACTAGCAACACTCTTGTCCGGGTTTACTAGCAACACTGCTTGTACGGGTTTACTAGAAAACAGCTTGTCCGGTTTACTCCCAAAAACTCCCTTTGTCCATTTTACTAGCAACATGCTTATCCGGGGTTACTGCAAACGTTGCCCCGGGTTCTACAACAGCTTGTCCAGGTTACAGCAACCTGCTTGTCAGGTTATGGAACACGTTGTCCGGGGGTCTAGCAACACTGCTTGTCCAGGTTTAGCAAACACTGCTTTCCAGGTTACTAGCAACATGTTGATCAGGTTACTAGCAACACTGCTTGCCAGGTTACTGCAAAAATGCTTGTAGGTTCTGCAACTTGCTTGTCCAGGTTACTACAACACTGTTGTCCAGGTTACTAGAACACTGTCCGGTTATGCAACACTGCTTGTCCGGGTTTTATGTAACAGCTTGTCCAGGTATAGAACACTGCTTTTCCAGGTTACTAGAACCTGCTTGTCCAGGTCACTAGCAACACTGCTTGTCCGGTTACTAGCAACACTGCTGTCCAGGTTACAGCAACCCTGTTTAAACCGGGTTTTACTACAACACGTTTGCCCAGGTTATGCAACAGTCTTATCCAGGTTACTAGCAACACTGCTTGTCCAGGTTACTAGCAACACTCTTGTCCAGGTTACTAGAAAACACTGTTGTCCAGGTTATATCAAACTGTTTGCCGGGTTACACCAAAACTGCTTGCCAGGTTACTACAACACTGTTATCCAGGTTACTAAAAACACTGCTTGTCCGGGTTCCGGGAAAACTCTGCTTGCCCAGGTTATAGCAACATTCTTGTCCAGGTTACTAGCACACGCTTCTCCAGGTTACTAGCAACACTGCTTGTCCGGTTATAAACACTGTTTGCCCATGTTACTTGAAACACTGTTGCCCCGGGTTTCTAGCAACACTCTGTCCGGGTTACTTGAACACTGATTGTGGATAATAGAACGCTTATACAGGTTACTAGCAACACTGCTTGTCCAGGTTTACTGCAACACTGCTTGTCCAGGTTACTGCAAACTGTTGTCCGGTTACTAAAAACACTGCTTATAAGGGTTTTACTAGCAAATGCTTGCCGGGTTACTAGCAACCATCTTTCCGGGTTTATGAAAACCTGCTTGTCCAGGTTAGGGCAACCTGTTTGTCCAGGTTACTACAAAAACTGCTTGCCCGGTTTTAAGCAACACGCTTCCAGGTTATAGCAACACTTCTTGTCAAGGTTCTACAACACTGCTTGTCCAGGTTATTGCAACTGCTTGTCCAGGTTACTAGCAACACGCTTGTCCGGGTTTTATAGAACACTGCTTGCCCATTTAAATCAACACTCCTTGTCCAGGTTACTACAACACTGTTTCCCGGGTTACTAGCAAACGCATTCCAGTTATAGCAACACTGCTTGCCAGGTTACTAGAAAAACACTGCTTGCCCAGGTTATAGAACACTGCTTGTCCAGTTTTAGAACCTGCTTGTCCAGGTTACGACAACACTGCTTGTCCGGGTTTTTACTAGCAAACCGCTTGTCCAGGTTACTAGCAAAACTGTTGTTCGGTTATTGCAACACGTTTCCAGTTACTGCAACACTGCTTGCCCGGGTTGCTAGAACTTTGCTTGTCCTGTTATAGAAACACTGTTGTCGGTTTACTAGCAAACATTTTTTTCCGGTTATAGCAACATGCTTTTCCGGTTACGCAACAGTTGTCCGGGTTACTAGCAACACTGTTTGTCCCGTTACTAGCAAAACACTGCTTTTTAAAGGTTATAGCAACACTGCTTTTAAAAGGGGTTTACTAGCAAATTTGCTTGTCCAGGTTACTAAACACTGCTTGCCCAGGTTACTAGCAAACACTGCTTGCCCAGGTTAAGAACACTGCTTGTCCGGGTTACAGCAACATGCTTGCCCAGGTTACTACAACACTGCTTTCCAGGTTACAGCGAAATGTTGCCCGGTTGCTGCAAATGATTGCCCAGGTTAAATAGCAAACTCCCTTCAAGGTTACTAGCAACACGCTCTCCATTACTGAACACTGCTTTTCCAGGTTATAGCAAAACTGCTTATCCGGGTTTTACAGCAACATGCTTGTCCAGGTTACTAGCAACTGCTTGTCCAGGTTTAGCAACACTGTTGCCCAGGTTACAGAAAACACTGTTCCCCCGGTTATTGGCAACATGCTTGTCAGGTTACTAGCAACACTGTTTTGCTGGTTCTAGCAACACGCTTGTCCAGGTTACTAGAACACTGTTGTCCGGGTTTACTGCCACTGCTTTTTCCGGAAACTAAAATGTTTGTCCGGTTACTAAACCTGCTTGTCCGGGTTTATAGCACAGCTTGTCCAGGTTACTGCACCTATGCTTTCCGGGTACAAGCAACAGTCTTATCCAGGTCACTACAACACTGCTTGCCCAGGTGCTAGCAACAAATTTGTCCAGGTTATAGCAACCGTTGTCCAGGTTACTACCAACATGCTTTCCGGTTACAGCAACACTGCTTGTCCAGGTTACTAGCAACACTGCTTGTCCAGGTTACTAGCAACACTGCTTGTCCAGGTTACTAGCAACACTGCTTGTCCAGGTTACTAGCAACACTGCTTGTCCAGGTTACTAGCAACACTGCTTGTCCGGGTTCCAAAACACTGCTTGTCCAGGTTATAGCAACACTGCTTGCCCGGGTTTTTATACAAACTGATTGTCCGGTTACTAGCAACACTGTTTGTCCAGGTACTAGCAACACTGTTTTTCCCCAGGTTATAGCAACACTGCTTGCCCAGGTTACTAGAAAACATGCTTGTCCGGTTACTACAACACTGCTTGTCGAGGTTACTAGCAACCTGTTGCCCAGGTTACACAAACTACTTGTCCAGGTTTAAAACATGCTTGTCCGGGGTTATAGCAACAGCTTGCTAGGTTACTAGCAACACTGTTGTCCGGTTCTAGAAAAACACTGCTTGCCAATTACTAGCAACACTGCTTGTCCTTTTTCTAGAACACTGCTTTCCAGGTTACTAGCAACACTACTTACCCGGTTACTAGCAACACTGCTTGTCCAGGTTACTAGCAACACTGTTATCCGGGTTTACTAAACATCTTGTCCGGGTTACAGCAAACTGTTGTCCGGTTACTGAAAACACTGCTTGTCCAGGTTACTAGCAACACTGCTTGCCCGGGTTACTGCAACACTGCTTGTCCAGGTACGGGCAACACGTTGTCCAGGTTATTTGCAACATGCTTTCCAGGTTAATAGCAACACTGCTTGCCCCGGGTTACTAACGCACTGCTGTCCAGGTTATAGCAACACTGTTGTCCGGTTGCTACACACTGCTTGCCGGGTTACAAAACAACATGCTTGTCCAATTTATAGCAACCTGCTTGTCAGGTTATAGAAAACACTGCTTGTCCAGGTTACAGCAACACTGTTTTCCAGGTTACTAGCAACATGTTTTGGGTTCTAGCAACCTGCTTCTCCGGGTTTACTAGCAACACTTTTTTCCGGGTTTACGGGAAACACTGCGTCCAGGTTACGGCAACCTGCTTGTCCAGGTTATAGAAACACTGCTTGTCCAGGTTTTTACAACCGCTTGTCCAGGTTACTAGAACAAGTTTGTCCAGGTTCTAGCAACACTATTGCCCAGGTTACTAAACACTGCTTGTCCTTTTTCTGAAAACACTGCTTGTCCGGGTTATAGCAAACCGCTTGTCCAGGTTACTACATATGCTTGTAAAATTCAGCAACAATTTTTCCGGTTACGCAACAGTTTTGTCCAGGTTACAGAAAACATGCTTGCCATTTTACTGCAACCTACTTGTCCGGTTTCTAGCAACATGTTGCCCAGGTTACTAAACTCTGTTTTGTCCGGGTTACAGCAACACTGCTTGTCCGGGTTTATAAAACCTGTTTGCCCGGTTACTGCAACCTGCTTGTCCCAGGTTACTAGCAACATGCTTCCCGGGTTTTTGGCAACATGCTTGCCGGTTATAGAAACACTGCTTGTCCGGGTTTGCAGAAACACGCTTGTCCAGGTTCTAGCAACACTGTTTGTCCAGGTTACTAGCAACATGCTTTATCCGGAATAGCAAACGCTTGTCCAGGTTAAAGAAAACATGCTTGTCCGGTTACTAGCAACATTTTTGTCCAGGTTACTAGCACCTCTGCTTGCCCGGGTTACTAAAACATGTTTTACCCGGGTTACTAGCAAACGCTTGTCCGGGTTGCAGCAACACTGCTTGCCCGGTTACTAGCAACCTGCTTGTATAGGTTACTAGCAACATGCTTGTCCAGGTTACTAGAAACACTGCTTTGCCCAGGTTACTAAACATGCTTGTCCCAGGTTTAGCAAAAATGCTTGTCCGGGTTACTAGACCACTGCTTGTCCGGTTACTAGACCATGCTTGTCCGGTTACAGCAAAACCTGCTTGCCCGGGTTACTGCAAACTGCTTGTCCGGGTTTTACTACAACACTGCTTGCCAGGTTTTCTAGCAACACGCTTGCAGGTTACTAGCAACCTCTTGTCCAGGTTATAGCAACACTGCTTTTCCGGGTTACTAGAACACTGCTTGTCCAGGTTATAAAAAAATGCTCTTCCAGTTACTAGCAACACTGCTTGTCGGGGTTTATAGAACAGTTGTCCGGGGTTACTAGCAACACTATTGTCCAGGTTCTAGCAAAAAGTTGTCCAGGTTATAGCAACACTCTGTTGGTATGAAAACACTGCTTGCCCGGGTTACTGAAAACACTGCTTGCCCGGGTTTTTAAAGCAACACTGTTTGTCCAGGTTATAAAACTGCTTGCCCCGGGTTACTGAACATACTTATCCGGTTACTAAACAACTGCTTGTCCAGGTTCTAGCAAAATGTTTTTCCCAGGTTTACTAGCAAACTGTTTCCAGGTTACTAGAAAACACTGTTTGTCCAGGTTCTAGCAAACTGCTTGTCAGGTTACTAGCAACAGCTTGTCCCAGGTTACTAGCAACACTGCTTGTCCAGGTTAGGGCAACCTGCTTGTCCGGGTTATAGCAACACTGCTTGTATTACTAGCAACACTGCTTTGTCAGGTTACTGCAGCACTGCTTGTAGGTTACTAGCAACACTGCTTGCCGGGTTGCTGCAACACTGTTGTCCAGGTTACTAACAACTGCTTGTCCAATTTACTAGCAACACTGCTTGTCCAGGTTACTAGCAACACGTTGTCCAGGTTAAGCAACAGCTTGTCCAGGTTACTAGAAAACACTGCTTGTTATTACTACAACACGCTTCTCCAGGTTACTAGCAACACTGCTGTCCAGGTTACTGGCAACACTGCTTGCCCAGGTTTACTGGAAACATGCTTGTCCGGTACTGAAACACGCTTGTCCGGGTTTACTAGCAACACTGCTTGTCCAGGTTACTAGCAACACTGCTTGTCCAGGTTACTAGCAAACTACTTGTCCGGTTACTCAAACGTTGCCATTTTACTAAAACATGCTTGCCCGGTTACAGCAACATGCTTGTCCAGGACTGCAACACTGCTTGTCCGGTTACTGAAACACTACTTCCCCCGGTTTTATAGCACATGCTGTCCAGGTTTGAAACCTGCTTTAGGTTCTAGCAACACTACTTGTCCAGGTTTTGAACATGCTTGTCCAGGTTACAGCAACACTGTTGTCCAGGAAACTGCAACCTGTTTGTCCAGGTTACTAGCAACACTGCTTGCCCCAGGTTACTAGCAACACTAACCAAAAATAAAAGTAAGAATTTTCCTAGAAATGTCCTTTTTCCCCGGGTATGTTGGACCAGCCTCTGTTACGGAGTATGCATGGACCCAGCCTCTGTTCAGGAGTATGTATGACCAGCCTCTGTTCCCGGGTATGTAGGGGACAGCCCTATTCCCCGGAGTATGTACTAACCCCCCCTTGTTCACCGGGGAGTATTTTAAAAACCCACCTTGTTCCCGGGTAGTTGAACCAGTCCGTTCCCCGGGGTATGTATGGACCAGCCTCTGTTCCCCGGGGAGTATGTATGAACAGCCTCTGTTAGGAGTATTTTGAAACAGCCTTGTTCACTGTATATGATGAAACCAGCCTTGTTACCGGAAGATGTTAAAACCAGCCTCTTTCAGGGAGTTGTTGAACCAGCCTTTTTTCAGGGGAGTTGTATGAACCAGCCCTGTCCCCGGTTTTTAACCTGCCTTGTTCACCTGATTTATCTAAACCTGCCTCTGTTCACCGGAGTACTGTGAACCACCCTCTTTCACCGGAGTATGTTGAACCCCACCTTGTTCACCGGATAGTATAAACCCAGCATCTGTTCAGGAGGTGTTTTAAACCCGTCTCTGTTTACGGAGTATGTAGAACCAGTCCTGTTCACGGGAGTTGTATAAAACCAGTCTCTTTCCCCGGGAGTATTGTTGGCCCAGTCTCTTTTCATGGGTGGTATGGACCCCCTCTATTCATTAAGTGGTTAAAAATTCTGTTCCCCTAGTATGTAGGGACGGTCTTGTTACTGAGTGTGTATGGATCACCCTCGTTCCCCGGAGTATGTATGGACCAGTCTCTGTTCACCGGAGTGTGTATGGACTAGTCTCTGTTCACCGGAGTGTGTATAGACCAGTCTCTGCTCACCGGAATATGTATGGACCAGTCTCTGTTCACCGGAGAATGTACTGACCAGCCTCTGTTCACCGGAGTGTGTATGGACCAGCCTCTGTTCACCGGAGTGTGTATGGACCAACCTCTGTTCACCGGAGTATGTATAGACCAGCCTCTGTTCACCAGAGTATGTATGAACCAGCCTCTGTTTACTGGAGTATGTATGGACCAGCCCATGTTCACTGGAATATGTATGAACCAGCCTCTGTTCACCGGAGTATGTATGGACCAGCCTCTGTTCACTGGAGTATGTATGAACCAGCCTCTGTTCACCGGAGTATGTATGGACCAGCCTCTGTTCACTGGAGTATGTATGAACCAGCCTCTGTTCACCGGAGTATGTATGGACCAGCCTCTGTTTACTGGAGTATGTATGGACCAGCCTCTGTTCACTAGAGTATGTATGAACCAGCCTCTGTTCACCGGAGTATGTATGGACGCCTCTGTTTACTAGGAGTATGTATGGACCAGCCTCTGTTCACGAGTATGTATGAACCGTCCTCTGTTACCGGAGTATGTTATGGACCAGCCTCTGTTTACTGGAGTATGTATGGACCAGCCTCTGTTCACTGGAGTATGTATGAACCAGCCTCTGTTCACCGGAGTATGTATGGACCAGCCTCTGTTTACTGGAGTATGTATGAACCAGCCTCTGTTCACCGGAGTATGTATGGACCAGTCTCTGTTCACCGGAGTATGTATGGACCAGCCTCTGTTCACCGGAGTATGTATGGACCAGCCTCTGTTCACGGAGTATGTATGACCAGCCTCTGTTTACGCGAGTATGTGTGGACCAGCCTCTGTTTACTGGAGTATGTATGGACCACCCTCTGTTTACTGGAGTATGTATGGACCAGCCTCTGTTTACTGGAGTATGTGTGAACCAGCCTCTGTTTACTGGAGTATGTGTGAACCAGCCTCTGTTTACTGGAGTATGTATGGACCAGCCTCTGTTGACTTCAATATCTATGGACCAGTGAAAATTGAAAAAAAAATGTTAAATAATAAGGCAGGGAAAAAGTGGAAAAACAATGGTATAGAAAGGAACAAACACTTAATAATGCAGGAAATATAAGAGAATATTCAGATTGGACTCACAAGGAAGAAAAACTAATAGAGAAACGAAGGCACCGAAGAAGGACATACACCGATAAAAGGTAACAAAGAAAAAGCAAGTAAGGAAATATACAGTGAAGAAAGTGTGAAACACAAAAACACACTGGGGAAGGCAACAAACAAGAAAAAAATAAGTACCTCGATCACGCAAATAAAGAAGAAAACTGAAAGAGAAACAAAGGAATGAAAAGAATATTTCCCGAAAAGTGTAACAAAGCAAGAACAAGCAATGAAACACAGGACAAACTACCTTGAAGAAGAACTGTAAGAAGAACAAGGAACACCAGTGGGAAAGATTAGGACGTCTAGCAAGATAATAAGAAGCAGCTCACTGTTTACACAGACTTCAACACATCAACTTATGTCAATTATTTCAACAGCCGCTCTAAATAAGTTAAGGAAAGAATGGAGCCTAGTCTACTTCTAAGATATTCAGGGATTTGCTGCCCAAGCAACTAAGATCAAGAAGTTTCCAGGATAAACCAACAGATCAGAAAAGCTGTGCATCTTGACTATTACATCCAAGAAGGTGAACACAAAGCCAAGCAAAAATCTTTATAAAACAACTCCACCGACTAACAAAGAAAACACCAGACATAAATTTACCGTCGCCTTCCATAACAACATGCAGGAGAAAAGCGAATTTTTAGCTACCATGTCTCCTGTCCTAGGTAACTGTTTCTCAACAAAGATATACGAAGAAACATCAGTGGATGAGAAATAAGGGGAATGGAAAAGTCTTCGTCCAGACAGTGAGCTTTACACAGAGAAGATCAGGCGTCAAGACAGTGAGCTTTACACAGAGAAGATCAGGCGTCAAGACAGTGAGCTTACACAGAGAAGATCAGGCGTCAAGACAGTGAGCTTTACACAGAGAAGATCAGGCGTCAAGACAGTGAGCTTTACACAGAGAAGATCAGGCTCAAGACAGTGAGCTTTACACAGAGAAGATCAGGCGTCAAGACAGTGAGCTTTACACAGAGAAGATCAGGCGTCAAGACAGTGAGCTTTACACAGAGAAGATCAGGCGTCAAGACAGTGAGCTTTACACAGAGAAGATCAGGCGTCAAGACAGTGAGCTTTACACAGGAAGATCAGGCGTCAAGACAGTGACTTTACACAGGGAAGATCAGGCGTCACGACAGTGAGCTTTACACAGAGAAGATCAGGCGTCAAGACAGTGAGCTTTACACAGGGAAGATCAGGCGTCACGACAGTGAGCTTTACACAGAGAAGATCAGGCGTCAAGACAGTGAGCTTTACACAGAGAAGATCAGGCGGCACGACAGTGAGCTTTACACAGAGAAGATCAGGCGTCAAGACAGTGAGCTTTACACAGAGAAGATCAGGCGTCAAGACAGTGAGCTTTACACAGAGAAGATCAGGCGTCAAGACAGTGAGCTTTACACAGAGAAGATCAGGCGTCAAGAGATGTGTTAAACACATACGGGCGAGGTTTGCTTTGTTCCAATATCTCAAAAATAAAGAAAATAAGAATAAAATACTAGAAAAAAGTAACTCTCTTATTCAATTAATAGTTTTTTTTTTTTTAGCTTTCCTTAATACTTATAATAATCTAATGTTTACCGTAAGTTAAGTTCAGGTTATTTATAACTGATTTTCTATGATTTTGTACAGTGTCTGATGATAGAGTGATGTTAACTCCGATACTAGTTGGGAAAAATTAATGTTTCAATAAATAAATAAATGAATAAATAAATAAATTGTCAATAGATTTATTTTTTTTTTATTTTTCACCATTCTTTGATAAATTGGTGTAATGTGTAGTAGAGTCCATCACACTCTCGGGTAATAAAATGTTTCAGTATACGAGGATAGAAAGTTTGAGGTGGACGTTGAGAACTGTGAACCTCAAAAGTAAAGTTCCTCAAGAGAGGAACTTAACTGTTCAAGAGCAGCCAATCCACGGAGCACTATCCATATGTGATATTAGAACACAAAGGTTTAATATCATAATAATTTAAGGGGAGGACACACAGAAATCTGTACCCCATAATTACAACTTTCTGGACTCGCTGGAATCGCAGAGCAGCCAGACAAGAAGTACTCGTCTACTCAGACTACCACGGAGAGGCCACTCATTTTAAATTTGATTCTACTATTTAATTTTCATAGATGTTTATTTCTTAGAGTGGGATTTTCTACATAATACTGTATATATTTATGCATATTATGTTTATCTGTTGTCACTCTGTGTATCAGTGTATTTGTGTGTATGTCTGGATATAGCGATTATGGTGATTAATATTTTTCTTATGTTACATAACACTAAGATTATTTGTAACATTGCCACCCTCTACACCCTCTCTTATGCTCAGTTATCTTTCAACCTGCACCAGTTATCATTCAACCTGCCTCAGTTACATATCAATCAGCCAGAGTTATCTATCAACCAGTATCATTTATCTATCAGTTTGTTCCGTGTATCTTTCAACCTATCCTAGTTATCTATCATCCCGCCCAGTTAATAATATCAACCTGCTTTACTTGTCAGTATGACCAAGTTATCTATCAACCTGCCTCAGTTTTCTGTCACCCTGTTTTACTTATCTATCTACCTTCACCAATTATATGTCAACCTGCGGCAGACATTTAATATGCCATAATTACACTTAAACCTTCGATTATGTACTGTCTGCCTTAGTTATATTTAAACCTGCCCCAGTGACCTGTCTACTTGCCCCAATGACCTGTCCACTTGCACCAGTGACCTGTCCACTTGCACCAGTGACCTGTCCACTTGCTCTAGTGACCTGTCTACTTGCACCAGTGACTTGTCCACTTGCCCCAGTGACCTGTCCATTTGCACTAGTGACCTGTCCACTTGCACCGGTCATATATCAGCTCATACTATACGTCAATTAATGTTCCCAGTTGCCCATTAACCTGAGCGTATTATCTATCTGTCTACCCCAGTTGTCTATAAACTTTCATCAGATACTAAGTAATCTATCAAGTCGTCAGGTAAATGCACACAGATGCAACTAATGTGAACATTCTATTGTGGCAACATTTCGTTTTCCAGGAGCTTTTGTCAAGCTGTCACGGCTTGACACAAAGCCGAAACGTTGCCACAATAAAATGTCACATTAGTTGCATGTGTGTCCATTTACATTTTTGTCTGTAATTCTACCATTTTTACTATCAAATTGTCCTAATTATCTTTAATCCAAAATCAGTTATCTCACACCTGCACCGGAAGTAATCACAGTGACCTTATTAACCCTAATAGAATTTAAATGAAGATAACAGCTACAATGGTTTATTATTGTTTAACACAGGTTTATCATTGTTTAACACAGGTTTATTATTGTTTAACACAGGTTTATTATTGTTTAACACAGGTTTATCATCGTTTAACACAGGTTTATTATTGTTTTAACACAGGTTTTATATTGTTTAAAAAAACACAGTTATTATTGTCAACACAGTTGTTATTATTGTTTAACACAGGTTTATTATTATTTAACATAGGTTTATTATTGTTTAACACAGGTTTATTATTGTTTAACACAGGTTTATTATTGTATAACACAGGTTTATTACTGTTTAACACAGGTTTATTATTGTTTAACACAAGGTTTATTATTATTAACACAGGTATTATTATTGTTTAACACAGGTTTTAATTAATTGTTTAAACACAGATTTATTACTGTTTAAACACAGTTTATTATTGTTTTAACACAGGTTTATTATTGTTTAACACAGGTTTATTATTGTTTAACACAGGTTTATTATTTGTAGATGAATGGTTCAGAGAACCGACATGGTGATAAATTAGACACATGTGTTACACTGCCTCTGACTGCTGCACCTCTCCTGCCAACAGTTTATAAGCTCCTTCTCAGCACGTATGCCGTATTCTATTCAAGATGATGGACTGACCAACAATCGACTCAAGGTTGAGGACTGATTAACCTCATTCCCTCCTTCTATTCCTCAAGATACTCCTTTGTATGACTGATGAAGCCACTGTGTGGCGTAAACGTTTTTTCTCAATAAAGAACTCCAAGAGTTGCACATGTGTCCCTAACTTATCCAGGTTTATTATTGTACATTTTTGCCACATTTTGCGATTTTTTCAATGCTTCAGGTATTTTCCAAAAAATATATGAAATTATTCAAAAATTATTCTGAATTTCATCTGGAAATTTAATGGGCTTTTTGAAAACTATGTAAATACTTTAAAATGTTGAAAATGCTCGAAAATTTCAAGTCCTCAGTAATTTTGTCAAAAAGTGGGGGGGGGGGGGGGGGTTTTGTCATGTATTTTAGGTAAAAAATCAGGTTTTGTCTGAAAAGTGTTCTAATGCTCTACATTCGTCGAAAAATAAGCAGAAAACTTCATTTTACCATATTTTTCGATTTTTTCAATGATTCAGGTATTTAAAAAAAAACATATACTGATGGAATTGAAATTTTCGAAATTTTCGATGAAATTCAGAAATTATTTTGAATATTTCATATATTTTTTTAAAAATACCTGAAGCATTGAAAAAATGAAAAAAATGGTAAAATGATGTTTTACTGCATATTTCGGCGATTTGGAACATTTAGAGCACTTTTCAAACAAACCTTACTTTTTAGCCAAAATACATGGATTTTCACACTTGAAATATGTATTGACACAATTCTTGTGGAAAATTTTTAATTTTCCGAAACTATAGCGCCTAATAGGTGTTTTATGTGCCGATATGAGTCAAAAATGTATTTGAAAAATAGAGTAGAACCAAGAGTTCCCTGGCGCATGCGCGGATGTGGGGAGGGGGGCGGGTTTGTTCTGAAGGTGGAAGAGGAAGCGGGGAAAGCTGGAACCACGAAATTGGCATTCAACGGCGGCCAAGGAGGATTAATATAGTCCGTCATTTCGTAATAGGAAGTGTCGTAACTTGTTCCTGGTGGAGAGTGAGGGAACGGGATTTACGGGACCACGGTAAATAGAGTGGTAAATAAGTGAATAAGGGAGGACCGTGGTGACTGACGCAGTCGTCCTGGACTGTGTCCCAGGGAAAATTACCCTTGGTTTAACATTCATTCATCGGTCACAGATCTTAATGAGTGATCTCTAATGTGTATAATAATTATGAGCCATTAAATCGTCTTGTGAATTGTAATGGAATTAATGATATTAACGCTAAGTTAAGAGAATGCCGTGAAGTGAAATAAACGTTTTGCTCCGAGTGAATTTACGTTTAGAACCTCGTTGCTCCCGAGACGAGGAAAGTGAAGCTCCTTGAGTCACGACGTTTAAAGCGGGATAAACAGCGGATAACCTCGTCCTGCTGGAATAGAGACCGTGTCGGGTTTGCAGGACATCGAAACTGAGATGGTGAATGGAAGAAATAAGAGTATCAATCACCCACAGTTAAGTAACCCTTCTAGTTTATAACAAACTTATGCTGGCCAGTTGTTGTTTATGTTGAAATTAGATAGGTTATGATGATCCAGCCTACATCAAGTGACCACCAGAGACATCTGGTAAGTGGTGGGATTATGTACAAATGATTTCCTTGATGGATGTATCCAGGCTGTATCCTACCCCCCTCCCCTTCATTCCAGCTAAACTAATATAATCTATACAGTCCACAATTAATTAGTAGCACCATACTTGTGGGGTGCTTAGATCCAATCCATACTGGTCTCGATAGATATGTATAAGATTGTGAGGTCGAGGGGACCACTGGCGCGACCAGGGGTGGTTAAGTTTTCTTTCTCACATGTCTACACGGGGTGACTACGGTAACAAATGAGTGTCTCCCAAGAGATTACTGTATGTATATAATGTTGAGTACATACAGGAAGCACCGCTAGAAAATTTTCACATATCTGCCCGTGGTTCCTTGTTGGAACCGGATGCAATCAGTGAAAAAATAATTGAATAATTACATAATAATTAATGACTGATTGAAGGAAGTGGGTTTAGGTTGCCGAGTTAATCGATCGTGTGATGATGATATTAAGCACCAATAAATTGCTAGCACATGGGTGGGCTAGATTATACAAGATAAAGTGCAAGAATTACTCTTATTAAGCGTCTACTTAAGTAGTATAATTGGTGATTATTAATTCCCTAACCATGGCTTGGTCTGAGGAAGTTAGTGCACTGGCAAGTCCATGATGCCAAAGCAAAGAAACGTCACAACAAGCTCGGAAGGTCATGTTACTAAGATCATACAAGAAGTGTATGGAGTTAATGAAACAAGAAACGGTAAACCTGATGAAATTAAAGCTACACCTAGATGCCTTAGAAATAGACAGAGTCAATATAGATTGTGGTTTTTAAAGACTTGAAAAAGAGCTGCTAGAGAATTGTGCAGATGATGCTGAAAGGGAGCGACAGCTGATCAACTAGAAGTGGAGGAAAACATTGTGTCCTGCAAAACTAAGCTTGGAGAAGGTAAAGGGTGTAAACAATGTTGTTGGTCAACCTATAAGGAAAGTCAGAGGGGTCCTACCAAAACTCCCCAGAATGCTGTAAGCCTGTGTTTAATCCGGGAGAACACGTGGGAGGAGTTTGGGTCTATCCTTTAAAAGCTGTCATACATGATAGGAGTGATCTTTGCAAGTGTTACCAATTATTTGCTATTTAAAGGGACAAGTAAGGGGAGAAGCGCATGTTCTCATACAAGCATTCCCAAATGTAGATGACCCTATAGTGAGGCAGTTGACTTGTTGGAGGTCACATACGGTAACTTGGAGCAAAGTAGGCTGGACCAAGTTAGCTAATTTGCTTAATTTGAAGACTCCAGATCACAACCGCAACAGCTTACAGCAATTTATGAATCAAACATAGAAAGCACTCTTTAAGACATTGAGTATAAATATGATTCTGGAGGGAGCAGAGTGGTTGTTGGAGTGCCTTGATTCAGAACAAATTGAACCACAAGACCATAGAGTGGTTATTCTAACAGAATCACAAGGGTTACTTCAGTCTTTGGAAGAAATAAGAGTGTGACTGCAAAGCTAATTGTCCAACTGCAGACCACCAACCCATTACCTCTAGGAATACCACGTCTACAGAGACCCCAGTGCACCTGCCAGTTCCACCACAAAGGGAAACCTTATCCTAATTAACAATAATCCTAAGCCACCTACTACAACGGGGTTACGTAGGCACGTATCAAGTGACAGGTGCGCAGTTATATGGGACTCCACCTCCAAGCAAGATGAGGAAGTACCCACAATAATGGTAGCCCAGTTGATAAGAGGTCATGCAAAGAATAAGGAAGAGATGTATCTTCTGCAACGTACTCATTTCTCTAAGAACTCTGTAATGCCTATAATCATGGGAGTTAAAGTGGAAAGATTGGAAGAGCTTGCTAAGATGTATCAGGTGTCTAGGAAATCATAATGTGAAGGGATTGCCGTTGCTAACTTGCACTATTGTTATCAGTGTAACAAGGGAAGACAATACCACATAGCTTGTGTATGGCAGATCTAATCGTAATGATGGTAACAATAGTACTGATAGTGAATAATAACCCGACACAACAGTAGCCCACGTAACGATGCAGCTAACGTCGTAATGATGGCCTAGCTGAGGTACTTTTGCCTGTGTTGGATGGTGGTGATTAATGAATAAACTGCATAAATCCAAAACTGTAACAGCATTACTGGATCAGGGATCACAACGTACCTTCATAAAAACGTAACTGCCTTAATGATGAAGGTCCAAATGGGAGATCCTGCTATACTCAAGCTATCTGGCTTTCTCTCGAATAAGAAGGGGCCCAGTCATACGACACTGTTTATGTAACTGTCCGGCTGGGCAATGAAGAATACGTAATAAATGCCGTATTGTGGATAGGCTCCCAGAGAAATTATATACAATAGGGCTTGGTAACGCTACTGAAAGGCTTTCGAGTAAGGTAGATTGTGGCACCTTCTGGTATAAAAAATGATTCGGTGGGGCCCAGAGATATTTTGATAGGTAGTGACCATTATGCCACCTTTGTAAAGGTATGACAAAGAAATGCGGAGTCACCCTTCTAAGGACCGCAGGAGGTCACGTGATGTATGCAGCTTCCTCGTACCGATAATGAATGACTGGAGGAATTCCATAATACAGTTACGTGTGTCTACTCAAGAAGTATCCACCCTCAGTATAAATAACTTCAATAGAATGATGAAGTTGAAACCTGTTTATAAATTATGGGAATTGGACCAGCACTAGGGATCTATGTAAATTAAGAAAGTCCCAGATGATTCCTTTACTCAAGAACAATACCAGAAGGATGTTAAATTTGAATCTGGACAATACTGGGTGAGACTTCCGTGGAAGCTGAAAACCATCCAGACGGTACCAACTAATTACCGGATGGCGTATGACAATTAAAGGCTCAGTCACGAATTGAGCAAGACACACATAACTGTTGACTGCTTACGATGAATAAATAATGAGCAGTTAAATAATAAATTCATAGAGGAGGTACCTCCCCGAGCAAACCCAGATTTCATGTCACCTATTTTGCCACACCACGAGTGAAGAAGGGATCTAAAGACCACTCCTCTGAGGATTGGAGTTTATTGTGTGCCAGGAGAATAAAAGTGTACCTAGGTTTGAATGACTGTTTGATGACAAGGTTCCGTCGGTTGACGAAAAACTGGGAGAACATACTATTAAACTTCAGGTTAAGAATTATGCCATTACGGCAGACATAAGTAAAGCTTTCCTTAAGTGGGTCTCTGCAGGAGGCTGACGCGGATTGCACTAGGTTCCTATGGCCCGAAATCCCTAGTGACCCACTTAGTCCCCCTGAAAGACTTTTCCGCTTCAGGAGTGTATTGTTTTTGGTGCTAACCTCCAGTCCGTTTCCTACTCACAGGCAACG
The DNA here is from genome assembly GCF_026875155.1 of Cherax quadricarinatus. NCBI lineage: Eukaryota > Metazoa > Arthropoda > Malacostraca > Decapoda > Parastacidae > Cherax > Cherax quadricarinatus. The sequence goes on along the minus strand of NC_069472.1, from coordinate 1,168,508 downwards.
ATAAATGCACACCTTAAGCGTACGGGTGGTCCACTGAGGTGGAGAATGGTAAACAAATTTTATGTGGACAATTTCCTGGGGTGAACGACTACTGAAGAGGAACTAATGTGCATATACGCAGGGGCTAATGAAATAAATGCAAGGTGCAAATATGCCCCTAGGGAATGGAACAGTAATTCGTCCAGTTTAGAGTTCAATTAATAAAGACAACCCTGGAGTTGAAGTTTTCCAAATATAGTAATGTGCTGGGACAGACTTGGGACACAGAGGGAGACTTGTTATCGTTAAAGTCTAATGACTACACATGCCCCAATAAATTAACGCAAGAGAAGTCTTTCTTGCAGAAGGTTCTTCAAAATGCATCGATCCTACTAGCTTATGTCCCCACTTACCATAATAGGAAAATTGTTGATACAAGAAGCATGGAAGCTTAAAGTGTCATGGGATGAAACTCCTAACCTGAGGACTTTGTAGAAAGGTGGGAAGAACTAAAGTGGAATATGTAAAAATTACAATGTTGAAGTTCCCCCGTAAAATGTGGCCAGTCCAAGAGGAGAAAATGTAACTCCACATTTTTTTGCGATGCTTCGAAATTAGCATATGGAGCAGTCGCTTACCTTCAATGTAATAGTGCCATTTCTCTTGTAATGTCCTAAGGCTAAGGTGGCTCCAATCAAATCACGCACCTTACCTCAGTTGGAATTAACGGCCATTTATGTAGTGTCAAATTACCAATTATATAAGAAATAAATTGCGTCAGGAGATAAATACACGAACAGCTACCGTAATTTGGTCTGATAACGAGGTATCCTTACAATGGATTCGTAATGGTAACAGTAAGATTGTGGTATGTACAAAACAGAGTCCGCCTGAAATCAATCAAATGCAGGAGAAATATAACAGTTTGGGTCAGCCTAGTTAACCTTTAATCACATTCACTGGTGACCGAGAACCCAGCTGACTTTCTGTCTCGAGCTTGACTTATACAAATTTGTGATGCTTTATCGGTGGTTTAAAGGCCAAGTTGGCTGGTGGACAAAAATTAACTGCTGGTGCAGAAAGGCACATATTTGCTTCCTGTCGAAATTACGGTGAGCACCGCTCCGTCAGTAGTCCCCCATAGCCATTGATATGAACAGGTATTCTTCCTTACCTAAGCTGATTAGTGTGACCAGGTAGTGTTTAAATTTATAAGTAAGATGAATATCCTCACCATATTTTCCGCTCATCCCCTGAAATACTGGCTAAAGAGGTACAAGAAGAAACCTACAGGGATGAGATTAAATTCATAGATGGACGGAAAAATTGTGAATGCTCAATAATAGAAAACTGGGGCTGTATTTAGAGAGATGATGTAATTAGGTGAAGAGGCAGGTTACAAAATGCTGAATTTGGGGGAATTCTAAGCACCCCCTATCTTGCTGCCCAAAACCTCATCACCTGACAACCTTGATTGTCCTTTAATGCCCATAATAACGTGATGCCACGGTGTGGTACAGGATACCTTAAACTGTAATTCGGAAACCTTCTGGATTCCACAAGGAACGCAAAGTGTAAAAGGGGTTATCAAGTCGTGTGTGTAATATGTCGCCCGGGTGGATGCACAGAACCAACATGTACCATGTCCCTCCACCATTGCCCAAGGAACGCGTGCAGTTGGTAAAACCATTTGATGTGACCGGAGTGGACTATAGTGGGCCAATCATTTTGAGACAGGTACTTCAGATGGTTCCCCTTGAAGGTGTAATGTATGTCTATTTACTTGTACAGCTACTAGGGCTGTTCATCTAGAAGTGCTCAGGACCTTGTCCTGCAGAACAGTTTCATACAGCAGTCCGGAAATTTTGCAGCTAGACGATCCTGTCCAAGATATGATGATCTCAGGATAATGCCATCAATTTTGTAGCGGGGCTCAATACTTGATGAAATTAAATAAGAGTGATGATGTACAGTCTTTTATTTGACTCCAGGCGAGGTGTTCTGGAAAATTTATTACTCCCAGAGCCCCTTGGCAAGGGAGGAACTGTACGTAAAGAATGATAAGGTACATGAAAAGATGTCTTCGTAAGGTGCTACACATGAAGAGAATGATTTGGAGGAGTTTTCCGGGCAGTGTTGGTTGGAGGCAGAGAATCGAGTGAACAATCGACCTCTGTCATACATGAGCGAACTCCTGACGCGGAGATACGGACTCCCTCTCAACCTAATATGTGGACAAAGGTTAGGAACTGCACCTAATCTATAGAGATAATCGCGAGGGAATTTGATGAGGATTACACTAACGTGACTGTGTTGAGTGACAGTTCAAGAGTTAAATAAGAGGTAATTATTCATGGTCTGATGTGTGCGTAAAGAATATCTCTTACACTACGTGAACACTTTTATGGGCGCCCAGAGGCAAAAAAGTAAACCGACAGAACATCAAACAGGTGACATTGTTGTTAAATGATACTGAACAACATCGAACATTGTGGCCTGCTTGCAAGGTAGTTACATTATACCCCGTGCGCAAGGTGTTGTCATAAACGTCAAGTGTTGTGTCGTGGTCAGGAAGTTTGCGTACCATTAATAAATAATTATTCCCCCCCCCCTTAGAATTAAATGTGTTTCAATCCAGTGGCAGATTGGGAAACCTAAGGGAAGTGAACAAACAGTGATATGAAGACCACAGAGCCGTAAGCAAGAAGAAACTGTAGTAGAGACCCACGAGGAAAACAGCAGCGCACTCTAGAGAGGCTGGATACGTCTCCTGGAGGAAAGACGCAATTTAAGAGTCGTCTAACAAGACTTCCGCCCGGCCGCAGTGTGGAAAATTTTTAATATTTCGAAACTATAGCGCCTAATAAGGTGTTTATGTGCCGATGATAGTCAAAAATGTATTGAAAAATAGAGTAGAACCAAGAGTTCCCTTGGCGCATGCGTCGGATGTTGCGGGAGGGGGGCGGTTATTGTTTGAAGGTGGAGAGAGCGGGAAAGCATGGAACCCCGAAATTGCATTCGGACTGCGGGCCTAAGGATTAATATAGGCCTCAATTTCGTAATAGGAGTGTCGTAACTGTCCTGGTGAGATGTGAGGGAACGTGATTTACGGACCACGGTAATAGATTGGTAAATAAGTGAATAAGGGTAGGACCGTGGGTGACTGATGCGTCGTCCTGGACTGTGACCCCGGGGAAAATACCCTTGGTTAATCATCATTCATCGTCTCAGATCTTAATGGAGTGATCTCTAATGTGTATAATAATTATGAACATTAAATCCGTCTGTGAATCGTAATGTAATTAATGATAATAACGCTAAGTTAAGAGAAATGCGTGAAGTGAAATTAAGTCGTTTTGCTCCGAGTGAATACGTAAGAACCTCAGTTCTCCCGAGATGCGGAAAGTTAAGCTCCATGAGTCACGACGTTTAAAGCGGGATAAACCAGCGGATACCTCATCCTGCTGGAATGAGAACCGTGTCGGTGTAGCAGGACAATCGAAACTGAGATGGTGAATGGAAGAAATAAGGAGTAATCATCACACCCACATTAAGAACCCTTCTATTAAAACAAACTCTTATGCTGGCCAGTTTGTGTTAAGTTCTAATTAGATAGGTTATGAGTGAATCCATCTACATCAAGTGACCACCAGAGAACATCGGTAAGTGGTGGATTATGTACAAATGTTTTTCCTTGATGGATGTATCCAGTGTATCCTATACCCCCCTCCCCTTCATTCAGCTAAACAATATAATCTATACAGTCCACAATTAATTGTAGCACCGTACTTGTGGGTGCTATCCCAATCCAATACTGGTCTCGGGCAGATAGATATGATAAGATTGTGAGGTTGAGGGGACCACTTGCGCGACCAGGGTGGTTAAGTTTTCTCACATGTCTACACGGGGTGACTACGTAATCAAAATGATTTGTGCTCCTCCCATGAATTACTTGGTATGTATATAATGTTGAGGTACATACAGGTAAGCACCCTAGAAAATGTCATATTTATTAAAATCAGTAAGAGTGTCTTAAGTCTCCAGACGTCATATATAGTAATGATAATAATAAGTCATCGAGTCTCATTTAAATGTCGTATATTACGTAAATACACCATTTTCATTAATCATCTATGATATTTTTTTCAAAATTATATAATAAAACACGAATACAAAACATAAAAAGATGTTAAATACACCCACAATAGAATAAATAAAACATAAAATGAGATGTGGTAGCAGACGACTTGCACAATGACGCCATATAGAAAATTCTCATAATGACTAATAATAATAATAATAATCACCGAGTCTTATCAAATGTTGTATATACGTTAATATACACATTTTCATTAATCCATCCATGATATTTTTTTCAAAATTATATAATAACACGATACAAACATTAAAAAGATGATAACAACACCCTACAATAGAATAAATACAACATAAATATGAGATGTCGTAGCCAGATAACTTGTACAAGTTGATTGCCAAGAATAACATTTTCTCTAATCTAACATAAAGAGACAATGTGTTACTGGGGATAACTGTAGAAAATAATTCGGGGGGGGGGGGGGGGGGGGGGGGGGGGGGGGGGGGGGGGCGTTCGTATGTATGTAAGTAAGTTTATTCAGGTATACACAAATACAGTTTACATAGATATAATACGATAACATATGTGTAGAAACCTAGGATAACCCAAAAAAAGTCAGAGTGACTTATTTTCCATTGCTTCACTCAGAGCATCATTTCTTCTCAAAATGAATGTTACATGAGAATGGGAGTGTTCTTCTTTTATTTATTCTACCGATATCAGTGTAGAGACAACCTGTACACAATGTAACTTTACACAAACCAGACGTTGTACACTTCGTTTTACAAAACTTAAACCTTCGCCTGGTTTGTTTACATAACTCTGCGCCTGTACCTCTCTCATGCACCTCATTCTTTCTCTCTCTCATTTATTTCGTTTTATCTCATTTACTACTCCTGACCCTACATTAAACTACAAATATTTTAAGGTAAAGTAATGAGTGAACTGTATTATACATTTTATCGCTCTAGGATGCTTAAATATCATGGGTTTTTGGTGGGTGGGTTTTGGGCCGGGATGGTAGCCCGGGGATACCAAAAAATACCCACTTGATTTTTTTTCAATAAATACTACTCATCTCCCCTATTTTTTTAAAATAATAATGAGGAAAATGTATATACATTTTATCGCTTGGGATGCTTAAATATCTAGAATTGATGGTGGGTGGGGTGGCCGGTATGGTACCGGCTGACACCCTACATACCCACTTTTTTCTTTTTAAATAAATACTTTTTTCACCCTAGATTAAAAAATAAATTTTTTTTAAGGTAAGAATGAGTGCATATGTGTGATTGTACTTTTTTTTTTTTTTTGATACCTGGTTTTTGCTAATTAAAATTTTAGTGTAAACTTGTTATCTAGTGTTTTGTAGCATTTGGGAATTTGGAAAAAAGGGTGTTCCACTTTCGGCGGTTTCCGCTTTAAAGGGGGTACCTGGAAAAACCCAACCCCCTATAATGGGGCCTTCCTGTCTTGGGGTGACCAACAAACCATCACCATAGACAAAAAAAAACTTCATGTGTTTGGCAACAGAGCCTCAAAATATCCACTAATTATTGAAAATGGTTCCTCTACATCAGACACACTGAGGGGAAATTTCTGGTCTTCTCCCTTGACTATACCTTAAATTTTTTATCCCCACACATGCCTGATTAACCCCTTTTTTGGCCTGTATAATTGAGTTCATTGAGGGCATTCTTTACTTTTCCGGACCAATAGTCTCATTGTGCCTATCCCTAACCCCCAACAGCCCCGATACATTTAGACCGATCCCCCTTAACAGTTGTCTTTTTTAAAACCTTTTGAAAGAAAGATACTTTTAAAAGACTGTACTACAGAATCAGACACCAACTTTCCCCCCCTACCTCAATGGGTTCAGAAAAGGGAAAAAAAGTGGGAAAATGTAATTTTTCCCCCTTTCTCGTGCACACACCTCTATAGTTTTTACCAATTTCTTTATTTTTAAAATCTTATTTGATATCACAGACGAACCGTTATATTACTGAATAGCCCAAAATGAATTTTTTGGTTGTAGCTTCTCTCGGTAATAGGATACCCCGTCAAATAGATACGTCTAAACCCTACCTATCAAAACCTCGTCCCCTTAAAACATGTTTTTTCCCCCCCTCCCCTACTTCACTTTCTAGGCTATTCCACTGCCTACAACTCTAGACTGAAGAAAAAATTCCCTAATATTTTCACT
>NC_069472.1:1155789-1161730 GCF_026875155.1 Cherax quadricarinatus | reverse complement strand
TGTTCTGGACGGGTTTCCTTTCATATTCTTGGTTTTTTTAGGGGTTTATCTCATATTTTTTTTTTTTAGGGTTTCCTTATTTTTTTTTTTTAGGGGTTTTTTCTTTCATATTTCCCTTGTTCGGGAGGGTTTTCCCTTCATATTTCATTGTTTGGACGGTTTCCCTGTCATTTTCAAGTTTGGACGGTTTTCCTGTCATATAAGGTTAAAATTCCTTTTTTTTTTTATTTTTTTGGACGGTTTCCCTGCCCTTTTCATTGTTCGGGAGGGGGTTTCCCCCTCCATTTTTTCATTGTTTGGGTTCCCCCTCTCTTTTTTTATTTTTGGGACGGGTTTCCTGTAAATTTTTCATGTTCTGGACGGGTTTCCCGTCATATTTCATTGTTTGGACGGGTTTCCCTTCATATTTCATTTTTTTGGACGGGTTTTCCCTTAATTTTATTGTTCTGGACGGGTTTCCCTGTCATATTTCATTGTTTGGACGGGTTTCCCTGTCATATCTTGTTCTGGACGGGTTCTTCCATATTTAAATGTTTGGAGGTTTCCCCTTGTATATTTCTTTTCTAAAAAAAAGGGTTCCCCTGTCATATTTCATTTTGTGGATGGGGTTTCCCTTCAATTTCATTGTTCTGGACGGATTTCCCTGTCATATTTCATTGTTCTGGACGGGTTTCCCTGTCATATTTCATTGTTCCGGGCGGGTTTCTCTGTGATATTTCATTGTTTTGGACGGGTTCCCCTGTCATATTTCATTTTCCTGGACGGGTTTCCTGTCATATTTCATTGTTATGGACGGGTTTCCCTGTCATATTTCATTGTTCTCGACGGATTTCCTTCTCGTATTTCATTGTTCTGGACGGGTTTCCCTTTCATATTATATTGTTATGGACGGGTTTCCTTCTCATATTTCATTGTTGCTGACGGGGTTTCTGTCATCTTTTCATTTACCTAGACGGATTTTCCTGTCATATTTTGTTTTGGACAGGTTTTCCATGTCATATTTCATTTTCCTGGACGGGTTTCCCTGTCATATTTCATTTTCCTGGACGGGTTTCCCTTTCATATTTCATTTCCCTGGACGGGTTCCCTGTCATATTTCATTTTCCTGGACGGGTTTCCCTGTCATATTTCCTTGTTCTGGACGGGTTTCCCTGCATATTTCATTGTTCTGGACGGGTTTCCCTGTCATATTTCATTCTTCTGGACGGGTTTCCCTGTCATATTTCATTGTTCTGGACGGGTTTACCTGTCTTATTTCATTGTTCTGGACGGGTTTTCCTGTCATATTTCATTGTTCTTGAAGGGCTTCCCTGTCATATTTCATTGTTCTGGACGGGTTTCCCTGTCATATTTCATTGTTCTGGACGGGTTTCCTGTCATATTTCATTGTTCTGGACGGGTTTCCCTGTCATATTTCATTGTTCTGGACGGGTTTCCCTGTCATATTTCATTGTTCTGGACGGGTTTCCCTGTCATATTACATTCTTCTGGACGGGTTTCCCTGTCATATTTCATTGTTCTGGACGGGTTTACCTGTCTTATTTCATTGTTCTGGACGGGTTTTCCTGTCATATTTCATTGTTCTTGAAGGGCTTCCCTGTCATATTTCATTGTTCTGGACGCGGCCTTTCCCCCCCTGTCCATCCCCACCCCACCTATAATTCCATCTGTTCTGCGACGTTTCCCTGTCATATTCATTGGTTCTGGACGGGCTTTCACTATCATATTTCTTTGTTCTGGACGGTTTCCTGTCATATTTCATTGTTGTGGACGGGTTTCCTGTCCAGTATTTCATTGTTCTCCGGAGGGTTTCCTGTCATATTTCATTGTTCTGGAGGGGTTTCTTGATTATATTTCATTGTTCTTTCGGACGGGTTTCCCTGTCATATTTCATTGTCTGGACGGGGCCCCGGTGGGGGGTTTCCCTGTCATATTTCATTGTTCTGGACGGGTTTCACCTGGTCATATTTCATTGTTCTGACGGGGTTTACCTGTCTTATTTCATTGTTCTGTCGGGTTTCCCTGTCATATTTCTTTGTTCTGGACGGGTTTCTGTCATTTTCATTGTTGTGGTAGGGTTTTCCCTGTCATATTTCATTGTTCTGGAAGGGTTCCCTGTCATATTTCATTGTTCTGGACGGGTTTCCCTGTCATATTTCATTGTTCTGGACGGGTTTCCCTCTCATATTTCATTGTTCTGGACGGGTTTCCCTGTCATATTTCGTTGTTGTGGACGGGTTTCCCTGTCATATTTCATTGTTCTGGAGGGTTTCCCTGTCATATTATCATTGATTCTGGACGCGTTTCCCTGTCATATTTATTGCTCTGGACGGGTTTCCCTGTCCATATTCATTGTTCTACCCCCATTTTACGAGTACACGAGGTGCTCTCCCCATCCATGTGTGTCACGCCACTATCGTTACAGAAGTCGCTTCTGCACGCCCCCGCCGCGTAGTTCCCCCTCGCCTATCGCGTCTCTCCATCTGCTTCTGGCCCGCGCACGGGTCTCTCCACTGTGCACAGCCCATCTTTCCCCTTCTGTTCTGACGGGTTTCCCTGTAATATTTCATTGGTTATTGACGGGTTTCCCTGTCATCATATTCATGTTCTGCGACGGGATCCCTGTATATTTCATTGGTCTGGACGGGTTTCCTGTTATATTTCATGTTCTGCGGACGGGTTTCCCTGTCATATTCAATGTTATCGACCATGGACGGAGATTCCGATCTAGGATCATATCTTCATCTGTCCTATTCACACATGGGTTATAGGATGTGTGTAGACCTCGCTGTCGGTCTATATTTCCCTGTGCTCAACTCTATGGCCTCATTAGTCGAAGCCATGCAGTGTACCCCCATATGTCCTGTCCCCAATCCCCTGTCTTTCCACTACTCTGCTCCCCCCACCCCCCTGTGTTTGTTCCCCCCCTCCCGACGTTACCTGCCTACTCTACCTTTGCCATTGTCCCTCCCCTGCGCTCGCGCCGTCCCCCCCCCGTTTCCCTCGCTCATATTTCATCTTGTTACTGGGACGGGTTTCCCTGTCATTATTTTCATTGTTATGGACGGGTTTCCCTTTCATATTCGTTGTTCTGGGACGGGTTTCCCTGTATATTTCATTGTCTGGACGGGTTTCCTGTCATATTTCATTGTTTGGCGTGTTTCCCTGTCATATTTCATTGTTCTGGACGGGTTTCCCTGTCATATTTCTTTGTTCTGGACGGGTTTCCCTGTCATATTTCATTGTTCTGGACGGGTTTCCCTGTCATATTTCATTCTGAAAGATGGACAGGTGGTGATTGTGATGATTGTTGAAAGTGTTGTACTTGTGGTGATGGTGATGTACTGGTGGAGAGAGTGATGGATATGGGTGGTGAGGCGTGACGAAACTGTGACGAATGTGTCGAGCGACTCACGATTTGCGATGAAAGACTGACGATTGTGCCTTGTATGAACGATTGATGATTGTGAACGATTGACGATTGTGATGAACGACTGACGCTTGCGATGAACGACTGACGATTGTAATGAACGACTTACGATTGTGATGAACGACAGACGATTGTGACGAACGACTTACGATTGTGACGAACGATTGACGTTTGTGATGAGCGACTGAACGACTGTGATGAACGTCTGACGATTGTGGTGGAGCGGACTGGCGCTTGTGATGAACGGTTGATACGTCCGAATGGCGATGTGATTAATACTTGGTGACGGTGATGATGGTGAGTGAGGGCGATGGACTTGGTGGTGAGGGTGATGGACTGTGGTGAGAGTAATGGAATGGTGGTGATGGTGTGCGGTTGGCAGTGAGGGTGATGGACTGATGGTGAGGGTGATGAAACTTGGTGGATGCGGGTGATGAATGTTATGAGAGTGATGGAATGGTGGTGATGGGTGATGGACTGGTTGTTTGGGTGATGGACACTCGGTGGTGAGGGTGATGGTGATGGACTGGTGGTGTATTGACTGGTTCTGAGGGTGATGGACCGGTGGATGAAAGGTGATGGACTGGATAGTGAGGGTGATTGACTGATGGTGAGGGTGATGAACTGATGGTGGGGTGAAGGGACTGGTGGTGAGGGTGAAGGACTGGCGGTGAGGGTGATGGACTGATGGTGAGGGTGAAGGACTGGTGGTGAGGAGTTGTGAAGGACTGGCGGTGTGAGGGTGATGGACTGATGGTGAGGGTATGACTGATGGACTGATGGTGAGGTGAGGACTGGTTGGTTTTGAGGGGGAAATAATGAGTGGTAATGGTGATGGACTGGAGGTGAGAGTGAAGGACTGAAAGGTGACCAGACCTGTGGTGAGGGTGATTGACTGGTGTGATGAGGGTGATTGCTGGTGGCGATTTGACTGGTGATTGTGATGAACGACGGAAGATTGTGACGACGAACGATTGACGATGTGATGAGCGACTGATGTTGTGATGAAACACTGAAAGTTTGTTGAACGACTGACGATTGTGATGAACGACTGACGATTGTGATGGACGACTGACGATTGTGCGAACGGACTTACGATTGTGGACGATCGATTGACGATTGGACGTGAAGACTTGACCGATTGTGATGAACGACTGACGATTGTGATGAACGACTGACGATTGGACTAACGATTGACGACTGTGATGAACTCTTGTTGAGGGTGATCGGACTGTGGTGAGGGTGATGGATGTGGTTGAGGGTGATGGACTGTTGGTGAGGGTGATGGGACTGATGGTGAGGGTTGAAGGACTGTGTGGTGAGGGTGAAATACTCGGTGGTAATGGTGATGGAATGGTGGTGAGAGTGAAGGGGACTGAAGGTGACTGACTGAGGTGAGGTGATTAACTGGTGCATGAGGGTGATGGCCTTGGTGGCGATTGACTGGTGATTGTGACGAACGACTGCGATTGTGACGAAACGATTGACGATTGCGAATAAAACGACTGACGCTTGTGGTGAACGACTGACGATTGTGATGAAGGACTGATGATTGTGATGAACGACTGACGCTTGTTATGAAAGACTGGCGATTGTGACGAACTATTGACGATGTGACGAACGACTGACGATGTGATGTGCGATCTGCATGATTGTGATTGAAACGACTGAAGCTTGTGATGAACGACTGACGATTGCGATGAACGACTGACGATTGTGATGAACGACTGACGATTGTGATGAACGACTGACGATTGTGATGAACGACTGACGATTGTGACTAACGATTGGCGACTGTGATGGACTCTTGGTTAGGGTGATGGACTGTTGGTGAGAGTGATGGACTGTTGGTGAGGGTGATGGACTGTTGGTGAGGGTGATGGACTGTTGGTGAGGGTGATGGACTGTTGGTGAGGGTGATGGACTGGTGGTGAGGTTGATGGTGAAAGGAATGGGAGGTGAAGGGTGAAAGTTCCTTGAGGGCTTTTTGGAAGCTTCTTGAAAGTTATTGATGGTTTCTCGAGCTCTTGAAGTTACTTGAAGTCTCGAAGTTCTTGAAGTTCTCGAGATCTTGAAGTTCCTGAAAGGGAAGTTCATAAGTTATTAATGCCTCAATAGGTCCATGGTTCAAGGTGACCCTCTTGTCCCCTCGGATATATTCACCATTCAACCACTTCCCTGAGGTCAGCAACACAAGGACCAGACAACAAACGAGAGGACAACATCTCAAGGGGAGAGGAGACAACAACACAGGAGAGGACAATAAAACACAAGGAGAGGACAACCAACCGAAAGAAGGAGGTACAACAAAACCGAAGGAGAGGACAACAACAACAAGTAGAGGACAACAACACAAGCGACCAGACAACAACACAAGGGAGAGGGACAACAACACAAGACCAGCAAACAACACAAGGACGAGGAACAACAACCACAAGGAGAGGACAACAACACAAGGACCAAGACAACAAACAAGGAAGGACAACGACAAAGGACCAGAACAACAACACA
>NC_069472.1:1118289-1153289 GCF_026875155.1 Cherax quadricarinatus | reverse complement strand
CATCACCCCAAAATATTTGCTTGAAAAGGGGACGAAACCCCTGAAAAATTGAGGGACCCATTCTCGGGTTTTGGGTTAAGCTGCTGTTTGATCCATATAAAAACAATATCAGGGGCCGATGCTTATACAAGCGGGTAAAATTTTTGGGTATTCCGTTAAAATTAAAAACCAACGTCCCTTAAAAAAGACTTAGAACTATGGAGACGGGCCCCGGGAAATAAAAACCCTTTTTTCAAAATTTAAAGTTAGAAAAAAAGGGGTTAAAAGGGTTTGGGAACGTTTCTTCCAAAAAGCAAGGGAAGGATTGAGACCACAAATAGTAAAGAAATTTAATTTTTTACAGCACACCCCTTAGAAAAACCAAAAGGGTATGTGATCACATCTTTTAAAGATTCTCAGAAAAAAATACCGACGAAGACGTTTTGGGAAAAAGAGAAAAAAAATTCGAATAAATTTGAAATAGATACAAAATTTAAAAAAAATAAAAGGGAACCCCAAAAAAACCCATGAAAAAAACAATAAATAAATCCCCGGGAAATGGGAACTAAAAACTTAGGGATACTTTTTCAGCCCGGATTTTGGACAATTAACTAGTCACAAGAAGCAAAAGGGAAAAGGGGAAACCCCAGTATACATACCAATGAGCGGGGACGGGAGACAGCTGCTAGAAATAATAATAATAAGAAGAAAGTAAAAGATAGTAGTAGCAGTACAGGGGTATTTAAGTATAGCAGTAGTAGTAGAAAGCAGCATTTTATTTAGTAGCAGTAGAAGTAGAAAGCAGTATTTAGTAGTAGTAGCAGCAGTAAGTAGTAGAAAGTAGAAACAGAGCAGTAAATTAGTATAGGCAGTAGAGTAGTACAGCAGTAGTAGTAGATGGGAAAGCATAGTATTTAGTAGCAGTAGTAGTAGTAGTGGGTAGTATAGCACACCCATAGTAGTAGTAGAGTACTAGGAGTAGTATAGTAGCAGTAGTAGTAGTAGCAGTAGTAGTATAGTAAAAGTAGTAGTAGAGCAGCAGTAGAAAGTAGTAAGTAGTATTAATTTTAGAGAAAGTAGTAGAAACAGAAAAGTAGTAGAATTAGCAGTAGTAGTGCGTAGTAATAGAACAGTATTTAGTAGCGTGAAAAGTATTTGTGCAGTAGTATTAGTAGTAGAAAGCATAGCATTTAAGCTTTAGTAGTAGCAGTAGAAACATTGTAGTAGCAGTTTTAGTTTTTAGTAGCATGGTAGTAGTAGTATAGAAATAGTAGCTTGTAGTTTATTTAGCATAGTATAGTATTTATTTGCAGTATATTAGTGTAGCAGTAGTAGTAGTAGTAGAGCGTAGTAGATTGTAGCACAGTAGCAGTATAGCATAGTGTAACATTTAAGTGTAGTAGTAGTAGTAGTGGGAGCAGTAGTAATAGAGCAGTAGTAGAACCCAGTAGCGTAGTAGTAGTAGTAGTAGTAGTAGTAGCAAAATTTAGTAGGGGAGTAGTAAGTACCCAAGTATTTGTAGTAGCAGAAATTTTAAGTGTAGCAGCAGTAAAAATAGCAGAAAGTAGTAGCAGCACCCAGTATAAGAAGCACAATAGTATAGTAGTAGTATACGGGTTTAGTAAGTAGCAGTAGTATATTTAGCAGCGTAGTAGTAGCAGCAATATATTGTGTAGCAGTGGTATTAGAATAGTAGTATTTACAGAAGTAGTATTTGTAGCAGTAGTAATGTAGTAACAGTAGTAGTAGCAGTAGTAGTAGAAAGTGGCAGTAGTTTTTAAAGTAGTATAGCAAAGCGGGTTTTCAGTAGTAGTAGCATATAGAAAGTAGTAGAAGAAAAGTAGTAGTAGTCAGTGGTATAGTAGTGTAGTAGTAGTACAGTAGTAGTAGTGGGTAGCAGATAGTAGTATTTTATTTAGCATTAGTAGTAGTAGTAGAAAAGTTTTTGGAATAGTATAGCATTTAGTGTAGTAGTGTAGCAGTAGCATTTATTTGCATTTGTAGTAGCAGTGGTAGAATTAATATTTAGTAGAAGTAGTACCCGTAGTAATTAGTAGCAGTAGTATTGGGCATACCCAAGTATAGTAAGTGGGTTTTTGTAGTAGTAGCATTAGAAAGTATAGCGGGATTAGTAGCAAAAGTAGTAGTTACCCCCCCCCCCCCCCCAGAGTAGTAGTAGCATTAGAAGTAGCAGTAGTGGGAGCAGAAAGCAGTAGTAGTAGCAGAAATTATTAGTAGTGTAGTAGTAGCAGGGGTAGTATTTACCCTAGTAGTAGTAGCAGCATATTTGTAGCAGCAATGGGAATATTAGTAGCAGGGGTAGTAGTAGTATAGCAGAAAGTAGTGGGTAGTCCAGTAGTTGTAGTAGCAGTAGTATTAGTAGTGAAGTCAGTAGCGAAAAAAATTAGTAGTAGCGGGGGTAGTAGTAGAAATTTAAGAAAGTAGTAGCACAGTAGTAGTAGACAAATAGTAGATATTTAGCAGGGTATTATTTAGTAGTAGTATAGCCGTATTGTATTTGTGTAGCAGTAGCAGTAGAAGAAATAGTAGTAGATTTAGTATATAGTATAGAAATTTATTAGCAGTAGTAAACAGTAGAAAGCAGTTTAAGTAGTAGTAGTAGAAAGATAGTAGTATATTTAGCAGCATAGAAAGTAGTTAGTAGTAGTAGTAGTAGCAGTAATAGTAGCGCGGGGGTAGTGGGCAGTATAGTAGTAGCAGAATAAGTAGCGTAGTAGTACAAAAACAGTAGTATAGAAAGAAATTAGTAGTAGTATTAGTAGCATTTGGTAGTAGTAGCAAGTAGTGGGTATTTGGGGGGGCAGCAGTGTAGAACAGCAAAGTATTTATAGTAGAAAAAGCAGGGGGGTGGTATTTGGCAGTGGGGGTTAGTATTTGGGGGCCGGCGGGGTTGGGGTGGTAGCAGCAATATTTTAGTAGTATTTTATAATGCAGTGGTAGTATTAGCAGGTTTTTTAAGCAGCAGTAGTATTATATACGCCTCCCTTTTTCCCTTTTCGGGGTGTTTTGAAAAGTAGGTTATTGCCAAGACTTTCGTCAAAGTTTGTCTAAACATGTGCGATTTTATTTAAAAAAACCCCAAAAATTTAAAAGTTTCAAATGAGCCTTAAAAAACATAAATTTTACCCAAAGGGGTTTTGAGAGAAGTGAATTAAAAAAAAGCAAAATATGGAATGCTTTTTAAAAAACAACTCTGAAAAATTTTTTCCCAAAATTTATAATTGACAAAATAAATAATGGTCATCCCGGGTTTATCGAAAAAAGGGTAGACGGGGAAACCCATAAATTGGGGAATATTGGGGGTGCAAAGATTTGGGACAGGACGGTGTTATTAATAGGCCTGTACCATCCACTGTGCTGTTAAAGGTTGATTTCCGGGGAAGTGCCCCGGGTTTGAGATTTGTGGCGCAAAACTTGTAAAAATAAAGCTTTTGACCCGTTTTTTTAAATTGTAAGGGAAAATTACTTTTAAACATTTTAAGGGACAATTTTATCTTAAATCTGTCAAAGAAGCTGATAGGAAAATCCTTTGAAGTTACGAGGAACCTCCAGCGGCTGCTGTAATGGCTGCCTTTCATCCGAGTGTTAAGGCGGCAGCTCTTTAGTGCGCCTTGAGAAAATATCGCCTAATTTGAGAGCATCGTGGATGGCATTAATGGGATAATTGTCTCCTCTATCAGAAGAGCACAATACAGGCATGAAGGAAGCGACCTTCACATGATATACCTATTTAGCAGAGGAAATTCTACGTTATAAGAAATATACAGAGTGAACGTACTGTAGGAACTGAATAAATGATGGTAGACACAACCTGTGTAGTAAATGGTGTATTTACTCCAAAAATATTGTTCTGAGACCTTTATTATTAGTAATATATGTGAATTATTTTGATATAGAAAGCCTAACCAAATAAGAATATTTAATACGATAATAAACAAGGACACAATAAGCATTCTTATTTAGTTCATGAAATTATAAGAAAGTCTGAAGAAGCAGCATGTTTGAGATGAGAATTTACTGTTCACTAAAATATATTGGAAACTTTCAAACAAAGGCAGTAGTGGGGAAAGTGCCAGAGCAAGGAATTTTTTTATTGGGGGCTTCCATTTCATTTTTAAGGACTTCTTTTCGCCTCCCTCGACCACCCTTCCCCAATTTTTTTCCTCCTCCCCCTGACCCTGCCTCCTACCCCCTAAGGGCATATTCCATCGGGGGTTGCAAAATATTCCAGGAGTGTTGCCCAAAAAAATTTCGGATGTGTTGCCAAATTTTCCAAATTTTTCATTTTTTCGAGTGTTGCCAAATTTTCCAAATTTTTCATTTTTTCGAGTGTCGCCAAATTTTTCAATTCTTTACTTCAATTTTTGGGTCTATCCCAATTTTTTATTTTAAGATATCTCCCCTAATCTAGGGTCGAGCTCCAGCTCCCGGATCAATTTTTTTCACGATATTTTAATTCGTATATAAGTAAATATTCGTACTTCTGGTAAACACCTATGTGTGGCGCTACGGTAAACATTCCAAAGCCTGTCAGGGTTTACCACCAAACGGTTTGATTTCAAACGGTAAACACAAACATGTCATAATACAGCTCTGGGATCCAATTTTTAGAGGTAATACCCTGGTATACTTTACCACCAAATGGCGTTTTAACTTTGGATAACATATTTTGCGCTAAACACCTACGTGTTTTTAGTGCTCTTGAGTTACACATTTTTAAAGTTATTAAGGTATAGATGATTCAATACAGAGGTCATGCAAATAAGCGGTAATACAAGTGGTAAATAATTACACAAATTCATTTCACAAATTTGTATTTGTTACATATTTCAATACAAAAAGATACATTTTCTCTAGTACACACATTTTTACAACTTTTCTACAACTTCATCACAGTTTCTACGTACATCATAGTAGAAATATTCACAACTGTTTATGTACAACACAGCGGGGAATTAGTTTAGTCTCCTATGTTTAGATGCTGGAATATCTGGTTTCCCTCAGAGTGTCCATCAAGGTGTCCATCAGGGTGTCCATCAGGGTGTCCATAAGCCAGAGAATGTCTGGTGTCCAAGTGATACCTTTTATCATCAAAGGCAGACAATCCTCTCATCTTAACCTGTACTCTACATCTCTCTCCTGTGACATTACTAATAAACTTACACTTCAATAGTTCTTTATCAACTTTTCTGAAAACATTTTTATACCACCATGAGTTAACAATGGTCTGAAATGTCTCTACTGACATTATTTGGGTTCTTCCAGTCTCTTCACAACAAACATTTTTGCCTTTCAGAGCAACCAACTCATTAATATTATAATAATATTCAGTTTTAATATCCTAAACTTCACCTTTCCTACTATTATCATATAAGGGTGATCATGACTCAAATTTAAAATATCCATTTTATTTACCAAAACGGTTCTCTTAATTTTCAGTAATACAAATCTTTGCATTATGTACATAGTCTTATATCATTCCAAAGTTTTAAGTTTTATACTAAGAGTAACAATTTAATTTTCAGTAATCTCAAAAAATTGAAAACTAGAAAGAGGTTGATCACCAGTTAATTTCTGTTTGGTAAAACGTCAGATCCTTGTGTTGATTAAATGCTAACATTTTTCAAAAAGGTGTAAATTGACAGCTCTAGAAATGCTTTCTAAACCTTTATATATTTATTGGTCTCACCATACTTTGTTATATTAAGTAATTATATTTACCGTAAAAGCCATTGTTGTCAGCTTAAACTTGAGGGAGCATTGTATAGCAGTTTGTTGTTCAATATTAGTTCTAATAAAGGGCTCTTGCATTTTGCCTGATTATATTCATATACTTCATGAACCTTTTTTACCCCCAAACCCCAAGATCTGTTAAAAGGTGAAGCAATTCCAGATCACTAGATATGTTTCTGGGGAAGATGGGCAGCCACTAATTTCGAAATTAAAATTTTTGGGTATCTTTCTCCCCTTTCATTTTTCAAAGCAGACTCAGAATAAGGAGATAACATGTCTTCTGATATATTCATGTGTTTTAAATTTATCAAGGAAGTTCATTGTTCGTCTAGCTACCTCACATTCAATACAATAACCTTTATCCCACTCACTGATACCTTAGTTAACCCCAAAACAAGAAATCTAGTCTTTCTTCATTAGATAATTTTCTTGTACCATTCTCGGTAGAGCTTCAACCATAACACTGGTAACAATGAATTAAAGTCAAGATATAAAATATGAGTACCCATCCCATTTCCCCAAAATTGGGGTTAATTTAAGGATTATCAGATTTGGTATATTGACTGAATCCCCATTTGAGATTCCTTTTTATCAGATCATATAATTCATGGAAATGTAATATATCTAATTTTACTTTTGTTTTTAACAAGAAAACATCCATAATGAAAGATGGTAAACTGATATAATTACTAAGGTCTAAACTGAAATTCTTTGAGTGTTTTACGCCATCTGAAGACGTCAGCTAACAATCTCACATCTGTCTTGAGATACAACATCAAGTAACCCACCTAAAGTCTTGTTTTTCCTCCAATTGGACAACTTTCACAACATTGTCCATAATCTTCTGGCTAATGTGACTATTTCTCAATGTATTAAGAAATTTCTCCTTGGGGCAACTTTGTTTCCCCGTTTTCTTTTTAAACTGTCAATATAGTCATAACATAGCACTGTTTGCCTTTACATAATAAGAGTATCACTTAGGTGCGCCCATTGAGAATGATTACCTGCCTTTGATATACTGTTCTGCTAAACTGGAAAGACGTCCATTTACCAAACTCAGAGAATACTGAAATATAACAAGCACTTAAACTCTTAAAAATTTAAGTGTTTGTTTTGAATGAACCTCAATTTTATATTTATCCACTCTCAATTCTTTTAAAATTACCCCTAAATCATAGGACATATTATGACTAAACATTAATAAACTATTTCTCTTATCTTTACATTGCAAATTGCAACGAACACAATATGCTCCGATGCAATTACTGAACTGTATCCTGTGATCATGGTGGCGATACTTGAATTTTGCATCTAGGAAGGTTACACAGTATAATTCACATGTGGTTTGCCAATCAAATCGCACTTAATCATTCCCATTCATAATGGTATCATAATACCTTCTGCTCGTAACCTTTAACAGAAATCACAGTTCCTTCTTGATCAAATATTACGAAACAAAAAGCAATGGACTATATGTCTTTCTCAATTTCCCAGCAGAGCAAGTACGATCAAGAGCACTTTCAAAATTATAAACTCCTATACATATTCGCTAGAATGAGCATGACTATAATTTTTAAAATGGACATTTGATCCTTGTGGAGGGTTTGGTTGATCTTACATCCATCTTCGCTTATAACTAACCCCTTTCCTGTGTATGTACTCATTAAACAATATGACAATGTTTCTTAACATTACCTTTTTCATGCATTATCGTTCTGACGTCCCATCAAACTCCTTAATCAGCACAAGGTGTGACTCATCCATCAATAATTTGCACATGTAATATTCTTAAATTCCTTAGTAACCCTTATGGCACACGGACACAAAAGCTCCATCCTAACCCTGTCTAAATAAACATAACGAAACTTTATTTTTCTTTTCCAATAATGTTAACTTGTCCCCATAATGGGAAATTCATCTATAGAAGTTTTTGCATAGTTAAGCCCACCATCCCTGAGTATTCACAAGCTTGGATATTAAACACCAATTCTTGCCAATTTTGTGAAAATTTATATACGGTAACAGCAGCAGTACACAAAACCCCATCATTTATCTTTGGATCAAAAATATATTGCCTACCTCCAACTTGGGGTAATCCTATATGACCCGAGTTGTACTCTGAACTAAATTATTCAATATGATCTATAATCCACCCTGAACCTTCCCTATCTTGAATTCTGTCTCAAATCTTTCTAATATTGCTTCCACTCATCGATCAAAGACTTCTGATATTTTCTCCTCACTTAAAATTTCTCAAATGCAAAATTTAAATTTTACAAACGACCATTTTTGATCTTCACCTGAAATGTTTTGCCTCAAACTTTTAATAAATAATTCAGTAATATTCACATGTTTGGGTACTCATCTTCCTGGGTTGAGGATTGATCGACTAGCGTGGCGATGCTCCTCAGGTCTCATCACCCCTCAAATTATTCGTGGACGCTCCTCGGATTGTGAGGTACTCGGTGGGAAGCATTTACTCCCAGACTGTGTGGTACCGTGGTCCGAATCAACGGTCTCAGAGGTATCATTAGACCTCATCTCATTTTCTGTGAGGGAAAAAAATATATAAATCATTTCTACGTGGGAAAAAAAATATTTTTTCGATGTACAATGTCAAGAATATAACACTAATTTTAATACACACTATGAAAGGGCAGGAATATAACACTAATTTTTATACAAAGTCTGGAATATATAAACTTACCTTTTTCTATAGCCTTCTCCTATTAAAAACATTCACTCGATCTACCTCGGATTGTAAGCCTTGTGAATTTCCTCTTGTTGCCTATCACCATCATTGTTGATAACAGATATCGATCTTGTTATTATCTTTCCCCTTGAATCAGGACATTCTTGAAATTCATGTTCATTCTTTTCTTAATATCTGTTATGAAGTATTCTCATATTATTCTCATTCCTCATAATATCAACAATGTTCACAACTTTCACTTGTTACAACTCTCACACACCCATTTTTTTCACTCAACCCCCAGCAAGATATAACAAGTCACAGCAGGTCACAACAAGGCAAACATGTCATACACACTATTGCACAATGTTTTACAACCCCCCAACAGGTCACATCAAGACACAACAGGTCACAAGTCACACATACACTATTGCAACCCCACTATTTACAACCCCCCAACAGGTCACATCAAAACACAACAGGTCACAAGTCACACACATACACTATTCACCATGTTTCAACCCCAATAGGTACATCAAGAACCCAAGAGGGCACAAGTCCACACAACACACACTATTGCACCATGTTTAAAAAAAAAACAGCTGTTACCAATCTCCCCAAACAGTACACGGGAAATTTCAGTGTTACGGCAGAACACTTCTACCTACAAAAATCGCCTTCTTCATGGGGTATCCTCAGTGTTGAGTTTGTCAACATATGTGCTCAGTTGGGTATTAAAATTGCCGTCAGAGGGAGCCTAATGAAATCTCTAGAAAGAGGTATGAAGTACATTCCCTAGCCGGCCCAAGTCAATACTCAACCCACGGGTGATATTTAAAGGTCAAGACTGACCGTGTTGACCCACACTCCACCACCAACCAACCCCCACACACACACCCCCACCAACCCCCCACACCCCCCACCAACCCCCCCCCCCCCCACACACCCACATACAAGACACTAGCTGATAATTTGTTTTCAAGATGGGAAATCTTTAACGTATTCCTCGTGATATATTTTGAAACTCATTACCTTACCTCAAGGAACTCTCCTCAATACTTCAAACACACACACACATATTCTTATACAACTATACCTACACATACACACACACACACCATATAGTCACACATCACTCCATATTCCCTCAATCATTTATTCTCATAGTTGCAGTCCACCATAGATACACCCAGGCTACATTCACTATGGAAATCCCTTAATGTTTTTTGGAGGTCTTAAAGTCGTTACCCGTCAGTCTCTGTCAGTTTCCCTAAGGGAAACCCTTAACGTCTTTCTGCTGATATATATTGAAACTCATTAACAATGTTGTTAAGTCCTGGTGGACACAACATTAACAATGTTGTTAAGTCCTGGTGGACACAACATTAACAATGTTGTTAAGTCCTGGTGGACACAACATTAACAATGTTGTTAAGTCCTGGTGGACACAACATTAACAATGTTGTTAAGGGCCTGGTGGACACAACATTAACAATGTTGTTAAGTCCTGGTGGACACAACATTAACAATGTTGTTAAGTCCTGGTGGACACAACATTAACAATATTGTTAAGTCCTGGTGGACACAAAAATTAACAATATTGTTTAAGTCCTGGTGGAAAACAAAAAATGTTTAAACCGGTAAAATAAAATTTTCTTGGAAAATTAAAAATTGCTTCATCCAAAATACTAACAATAAATTGTTTTTTTCAAAATGACTTCAAAATATACAATCTAGTGATGTTGAAGATATTTCTCTGGTTATAGAATATGACAAGTATTTTTTTCACATCAAAACTTTAAAAATTGTATCTGAGAAATTCAAATATTTTAATTTCTTGTTACAACTCATCTCTCAGAACAAGTTTCAGAGATATCTCAATTTCTATCATTAATTAATATTTCAATCCCGTTAAATTTTATCACCTCACCCGACGAAAATACACTGGTAATTGTGGATGATCTATTTTTTAAAGTTTGTAACAGTGAAATTATTCTCGATTATTTTACTAAAGTTAGGCATCAAAATATAAATATTATTCTGATTACCTAAAATATATTTCAAGGAGGACGATACAGTCGTAGATGGCTTGAAATAACCCAATTTAGATTATTTAGAATGAGAGATCTCGGACAGTTAGATATTCTGGGATGTCAAATTTTCGGGAAAATAAAGAATTCGTCAATATTTACAATTCTGCCATAAAACGATCACCATTCGGGTATATATTTATAGATCTTGCGTTACTTATCCCAGAAACTCGCCATTTGCTAACCAATGACTTACACGACGATTCCTAAGAAATTATCAATGGAGAGAGCAAGATTAATTGCAAAGCTTTATGAAGACGTCCACTCAGTGGTATCTTTCAGTGGTGTAAAAAAGTTTGTATGCCGCTGTTAAAAAGATTAACCTACTATAAGCTTGAAAAAGGCTAGAAAAGTATTTAGTTCAGAAACAACACAAACTTTACAAAAAAGGTTTTCTCGAAGAAAAATTGTAGCTGCCAACCCCAGAGTAATATTTTCTTGTGATTTGGATGATATGTATAAATTGTCTAGATATAATGATGATTATAAATATCCCACTGTATGCACTGATGTTTTTTCGAGATATTCCTCACAATGGGTAGTGGCAGATCAAGTGTAAAAGCTCACACTTCCCTGGAACTGAAGCTTCTTTGTGGGTTTAGCACTAAGTTTTGAGTATAATGTATATAACAGAATTGTCCATGAATAAAACAACATGGGATCGATCCCGGTTTGAACCCGTTTATTGCTAAAATACCACATGTTCGTGGTTGCATTAATTATATATAATATATATATAATATATATATATATATAAAATTTTATATATATATTTTTATTTTATATATATTTATATGTGTGTGTGTGTGTTGTGGGTGTGTGTGTGGTGTGTGTGTGTGTGTGTGTGTGTGTGTGTGTGTACTCACCTAGTTGTACTCACCTAGTTGAGGTTGCAGGGGTCGAGTCCAAGCTCCTGGCCCCGCCTCTTCATTGGTCGCTACTAGGTCACTCTCCCTGAACCTTGAGCTTTATCATACCTCTGCTTAAAGCTATGTGTGGATCCTGCCTCCACTACATCGCTTCCCATACTATTCCACTTTCTGACTACTCTGTGGCTGAAGAAATACTTCCTAACATCCCTGTAATTCATCTGTGTCTTCAACTTGCAACTGTTTCCCCTTGTTGCTGTGTCCCATCTCTTGACCATCCTGTCTTTGTCCACCTTGTCAATTCCTCTCAGTATTTTGTATGTCGTTATCATGTCCCCCCATCTCTCCTGTCCTCCAGTGTCGTCAGGTTGATTTCCCTTAACCTCTCCTCGTAGGACATACCCCTTAGCTCTGGGACTAGTCTTGTTGCAAACCTTTGCACTTTCTCTATTTTCTTTACGTGCTTGGATAGGTGTGGGTTCCAAACTGGTGCCGCATACTCCAATATGGGCCTAACGTACACGGTGTACAGGGTCCTGAACGATTCCTTATTGCAGATGTCGGAATGCTGTCTGAGCTTTGCCAGGCGCATATGTTGCAGCAGTTTATTTGGTTGATGTTGCGCTTCAGATGTGCCTGGTGTTATACACACCCCAAGGTCTTTTCCTTGATGAGGTTTGTAGTCTCTGGCCCCTAGACTGTACTCGTCTGTGGTTTCTTCTATGCTCTTCCCCCAATCTTTCTGATTTTGCACTTGGAGGGGTTGAACTCCAGGAGCCAATTGCTTGACCAGGTCTGCAGCGTGTCCAGATCCTTTGTAGTTCTGCCTGGGTCCTTCGATCGAATGAATTTCCTCATCAACTTACGTTCATCTGCAAAACAGGGACACTGCGGTAGGTCTATTCCTTCCGTCATGTCGTTCACAAAATTACCAGAAACAGCCACTGGGTCCTAGGATGACCCTGTGGGACCCCGATGGTCACAGGTGCCCCACTCTTACACCTCGCCATGTACCATGACTCGCTGCTGTCTTCCTGACAAGTATCAGGATCCAGTGTAGTGCCCTTCCCTGTTATCCTGCCTTTTTCCTTCAGTTTTCGCACTAATGTCTTGTGTGTAACTGTGTCCAAACGCCTTTTGCAGTCAAGAAAAATGCAATCCACTCATCCCATCTCTCTTGTCTTACTGCTTTGTAACATGTATAGAAAATCAGTAGGTTTGTGACAACAGGATTTCCATCCCTGCAACCATGTTCGCTGCTGTTGATGCGACCATTCATTTCTAGGTGTTCCACCACTCTTTCCTGATAATCTCTCTTGACTTTGCATATTCTACATGGTCAGTGACACTGGTCTGTAGTTTACTAGCTTCATGTTGTCTCCTTTTTTTAAGATTGGACTACATGTGCTGTCTTCCATGCCTCAGGAAATCTCCCTGTTTCGTAGATGTATTGATTATGTTGTTGGGGTTCTTACAGCGCCTTCTGCCTCCCTTCTCGGACCCATGGAGAGATGTTATCCGGCCTGTGAGGGTATCTTGCTCAATTAGAAGCTCTCCGTCTTTCTGGAGGCCCCTTCTGTCTCCTCTGATGAACACTGCTTTGAATCTCTTGTTGAATTCCTCACATACTTCACGGTCATTTCTTGTTGTCTCTTCCTTCCTTCCTTTGCCTGATTACCTGGTCCTTGACTGTTGGTTTCCTCCTGATGTGGCTGTATAACAGTTTCGGGTTCAGATTTGGCTTTCGATGCTATGTCGTTTTCACATTGTCGTTAGGCCCCCTTTTATCTGTGCATATTCATATCTGGCTCTACGCTGCTCACCTTATTCTCTGGGTCTTTTTGTCTTTATAATTTCTTCCATTCCCTAGCACACTTGGTTGTTTGCCTCCCTGCACCTTTGGGTGAACCATGGGCTCATCGTGGCCTTTTTCATTATTCCTGTTACCTTGGGTGCAAACCTCTCCTCGCCTCTTTGCACATTGATGCTACATATTCCGCCAGTTCTCTGTCCCTGAACCCCGTGCAGGAGGTACCTCATTACCGTGTAGTTCCCTCTCTCATAGTTTGGCTTCATTTGTCCTGGCCTTCCTGCTTTCCCCTCATTTGTAGCTCTTACTGTGTTTTCGAACTTTAAAACCACATGATCGTTGGCCCCAAGGGTTCTT
Source organism: Cherax quadricarinatus (assembly GCF_026875155.1). Lineage (NCBI taxonomy): Eukaryota > Metazoa > Arthropoda > Malacostraca > Decapoda > Parastacidae > Cherax > Cherax quadricarinatus. The sequence continues at coordinate 1,139,738 of NC_069472.1, read as the reverse complement.
TCATATATGTTTTGTCCTCAATATCTGCACTACTCAAGGCGATTCTATGTCCAGACTTGCTGGTGCCTTATCTCTTTCTCTCTCTCTTGTAGTGTCCCTTACGTGTTGTTATATGAAAGTTTCCAGTACCACCTCCTCATCATAGCCCTCCATGTATCTTGGCCCCCATGTGGCTCCAAGTTCTCCCAATCGATCTCCTTGTGGTTAAAGTCACCCATTGATCAGGAGCTGCTTGCCCTGCATGCTGAGCTCTTCTGGCCACTGCAGCCAGTGTGTCAACCATCGCTCGATTGCTCTCGCATACTCTTGCCTTGCCTCCTGCTGTTCTGTGGGTGGGTTATAATCACTGCAAGTACCACCTTGGGGGCCCTCCAGAGTGGAAGCGATCCCACTATGTATCACTTGTTTCTCCGCTGTCTCCTTCTCCAGCTATCAAAATTCCATCGGTTTTTGATTAGCAGTGCCACTCTTCCACCCCTGTTCCCTCTGTCTTTCCTCAGGATCTGGGTATCCGTTGGAAAGATGGCATTTGTGTTGTGTGGTGTGTGTGTGTGTGTGTGTGTGTGTGTGTGTGTGGTGTGTGTGTGTGTGTGTCGTGTTTGTGTGTGTGTGTGTATGTATGTATGTATGTATGTATGAAATATATATATATATATATATATATATATATATATATATATATATATTATATATATATATAAAGATATATATATATATAAATATATATATATATATATAATTATATATATATATGTCAGTGTCAATATGTAAAACTGGTCAAGAACTATTTAAAATTAAGTCCTTTCTGAAGTTTTTCTTTTACGTTTAAAGTATCTTTTTTATTAATGTTAATGTTCAAATTTTAATTTTTATCACAAAAAAGAATCTTACAAAAACTTACCTAAACCTTATTTTACAAGAGCAATTTATTTAAGCCTAAACCCACTAATATATTTTAAGATTTGTTTTTACTATAATTTAATACTAAACAAACACACTGAAAATATATTTGTTTCGTTACGGGTTCAGAATGATTTTGGCGAAATTATTGCATAACAAATTTTCTCTTGCCCTATATGGCAAGAGGGAGGCGTTGCTATTAAGCCCAAAATGCAAGTTCTGCCTATTCGGCACGACAATATATTTAGAATTATTTATATATATATATATATATATATATATATATATATATATATATATATATATATATATCTATATATATATATATATATAATATATAGATATAGGGAAATAAAATCACACTCCAACATCCCACATCCTTTACTTTCCCATCTTAAACTCTCCTCAGCACTCCAACACCATTATATTACTCCTAAAGCATCAAACCAATTTTTACTCTCACTGACCATTAGAAAAACCCCAGCCTATACTTAAGCACCACTCGCCCCCATCCTGTTTCTCTCGCAAAAACACTCCAACCCCATCCTATACATTCCTAAAAACTCCAACCACCCATCCTTTTACTCCTGCAGGACTCCAACACCCATCCTTTACTAGCAGGGCACACCAACATTCGATCCTTTACTCTAGCTTGGCACTGCAACACCATCCTATACACCCGCAAAACACTCACCCCATCCTTTACACTCTTAAAACACTCCAAAACTCAACCTTTACTCCAGCTAGCATATCCAAACATGATCTCCTATACTCCTGCTAGGCATTCCATTATTATTATTATAATCAAGGGGGAATCACTAAAGCCATAGGATCATACAGTGCTTGGGAGAGGGATGGAAGGTATTCAGGCTTAATTCAGGGAACTGGAGCACATATCCAGGCTAGGCAGTCCAACATCCATCAAATATACTCCCAAAACACTCCAACATCCATCTTACTCCAGCTAAGCTGTCCAAACACATCTATAAATTCCTAAAAACACCAACTCCAATCCTTTATTCTGATAGGGACCTCAAACATCCATCCTATACAATTCTGTATAAACTTCTGGTTGCGAGCTAAAATAACTTCAGTTGTTCAACCAAGAGTTCATGATGGTCGTGTGGCTTCCCACTCAACCCTTGATGGTCGTGTTGGCTACCCACTCAACCTTGATGGTCCGTGTGGTACCACTCATCCTTGTGGTTCGTGTGGTACCCACTAACCTTGATGGTCCGTGTGGTACACACTCAAACCTTGATGGTCCGTGTGGCACCCACTCAACCGTGATGAGTCGTGTGGTACCACTCAACCTTGATGGTCGTGTGGCTTACCCACTCAACCTGATGGTCCGTGTGGCTACCCACTCAACCTTGATGGTCCGTGTGGCTACCCACTCAACCTTGATGGTCCGTGTGGCTACCCACTCAACCTTGATGGTCCGTGTGGCTACCCACTCAACCTTGATGGTCCGTGTGGCTACCCACTCAACCTTGATGGTCCGTGTGGCTACCCACTCAACCTTGATGGTCCGTGTGGCTACCCACTCAACCTTGATGGTTCACGTAGCTACCCACTCAACCTTGATGGTCCGTGTGGTACCCATCAACCTTGTGGTCCGTGTGGCTACCCACTATCCTTTGATGGTCCGTGTGGCTACCCACTCAACCTGATGGTCCGTGTGGTACCATTCAACCTTGATGTCGTGTGGCTACCCTCACTTGTTGGTCCGTGTGGCTCCCACTCAACCTTGTGGTCCGTGTGGCTCCACTCACCTTGATGGTCCGGTTGTGGCTACACACTCAACTTGATGGTCCGTTTTTTTGTGGTTTACCCACTCAACCTTGATGGTCCGCGTGGCTACCCACTCAACCTTGATGGTCCGTGTGGCTACCCACTCAACCTTGATGGTCCGTGTGGCTACCACTCAAACCTTGATGGTCCGTGTGGGCCTACCACACTCAACCTTGATGGTCCTTGTGGCTTCCCACTCAACCCTTGATGTGATGGTCCGTGTGGCTACCCACTCAACCTTGATGGTTCGTGTGGCTACCCACTCTACCTTGATGGTCCGTGTGGCTACCCACTCAACCTTGATGGTCCGTGTGGCTACCCACTCAACCTTGATGGTCCGTGTGGCTACCCACTCAACCTTGATGGTCCGTGTGGCTACCCACTCAACCTTGATGGTCCGTGTGGCTACCCACTCAACCTTGATGGTCCGCGTGGTATCCCCACTCATCCTTGATGGTCCGTGGGGCTACCCACCTCAACTTGATGGGTCCGTGTGGCTTACCCACTCCTAAACTTGATGGTCCGCGTGGCTACCCACTCAACCTTGATGGTCCGTGTGGCTACCCACTCAACCTTGATGGTTCCGTGTGGCTACCCACTCAACCTTGATGGTCCGTTGTGGGGGGGGACTACCCACTCAACCTTAATGGTACCGTGTTGCTACCCCTCAACCTTGATGGTTCGTGTGGCTACCCACTCAACCTTGATGGTCCATGTGGCTACCCACTCAACCTTGATGGTCCGTGTGGCTACCCACTCAACCTTGATGGTTCGTGTGGCTACCCACTCAACCTTGATGGTCGTGTGGCACCCACTCAACCTGATGGTCGTGTGGCTACCCCACTCAACCTGATGGTCCGTGTGCTAGTATGACCGTTGATGGTCCGTGTGGCTACGTACTGACGTTGATGATCCGTGTGGCTACGTACTGACCGTTGATGGTCCGTGTGGCTACGTACTGAACCTTGATGGTCCGTGTGGCTACGTACTGACCGTTGATGGTCCGTGTGGCTACGTACTGACCGTTGATGGTCCGTGTGGCTACGTACTGACCGTTGATGGTCCGTGTGGCTACGTACTGAACCTTGATGGTCCGTGTGGCTACGTACTGACCGTTGATGGTCCGTGTGGCTACGTACATGACCGTTGAATGGTCCGTGTCCGTGTGGCTACGTACTGACCGTTGATGGTCCGTGTGGCTACGCCTATGACGGTTGATGGTCGTGTGGGCTACGTACTGAAACGTTGATGGTCCGTGTGGCTACGTACTGACCGTTGATGGTCCGTGTGGCTACGTACTGACCGTTGATGGTTCGTGTGGCTACGTACTGACCGTTGATGGTCCCTGTGGCTACGTACTGACCGTTGATGGTCCGTGTGGCTACGTACTGACCGTTGATGGTCGTGTGGCTACGTACTGAACTTTATGGTCGTGTGGCTACGTACTGACCGTGATGTTTCGTTGTGGCTACGTACTGACGTTGTTGATGTCCGTCTGTGGCTACGTACTGACGTGAGGTTCCGTGTGGCTACGTACTGACTGTTGAAGGTCCTAGGCTACGTACTGACCGTTGATGGTCCGTGTGGCTACGTACTGAACCTTGATGGTCCGTGTGGCTACGTACTGACCGTTGATGGTCCGTGTGGCTACGTACTGACCGTTGATGGTCCGTGTGGCTACGTACTGACCGTTGATGGTCCGTGTGGCTACGTACTGACCGTTGATGGTCCGTGTGGCTACGTACTGACCGTTGATGGTCCGTGTGGCTACGTACTGACCGTTGATGGTCGTGTGGCTACGTACTCCCCGACCGTGATGGTCCGTGTGGTTACGTAACTGAACCTTGATGGTCCGTGGGCTACGTTACTGACCGTTGATGTCCAAGTGGCTACGTACTGACCGTTGATGGTCCGTGTGGCTACGTACTGACCATTGATGGTCCGTGTGGCTACATACTGACCGTTGATAGTCCGTGTGGCTACGTACTGAACGGTGATGGTCCGTGTGGCTAACGTCTGGACCGTTGATGGTCCGGGTGGCTACGTATCTGACCGTTGTTGTCCGTGTGGCTACGTACTGAGTTGATGGACCGTGTGGCTAATGTACTGACCGAGATGTCCGTGTGGCTTACGTACTGACCGTTGATGGTCCGTGTGGCCTTCGTAACTGACCGCCATGATGGTCCGTGTGGCTACGTACTCGAACTTGATGGTCCGTGTGGCTACGTACTGAACCTTGATGGTCCGTGTGGCTACGTACTGACCGTTGATGGTCCGTGTGGCTACGTACTGAACCTTGATGGTCCGTGTGGCTACGTACTGACCGTTGATGGTCCGTGTGGCTAGTTACTGACGTTGTGGTCAGTGTGGATACGCGTACTGACCGTTGATGGCCCGTGTGGCTACGTACTGACCGTTGATGGTCCGTGTGGCTACGTACTGACCGTTGATGGTCCGTGTGGCTACGTACTGACCGTTGATGGTCCGTGTGGCTACGTACTGACCGTTGATGGTCCGTGTGGCTACGTACTGAACCTTGATGGTCCGTGTGGCTACGTACTGGCCGTTGATGGTCCGTGTGGCTACGTACTGACCGTTGATGGTCCGTGTGGCTACGTACTGACCGTTGATGGTCCGTGTGGCTACGTACTGACGTTGATGGTCTACGTTTTTGTGGCTACGTACTGACCGTTGATGGTTCCGTGTGGCTACGTTTCTAGGACGTTGATGGTCGGTGATGGCGACGTATGACCGTGATGGTCCGTTGTGGTTCACTCTTAATCTACAACAATAATGTTATTTTGTATTATTCACATGGCGCCTTAAACAGTGTATTTATTACATACTCACCTGTGTAAGTCACCTGTTTTTCTTAAACCTTCACCTCACATTAACATGTAGTTCACCTTACACCTTCACCTCAACATCACCTCACATATTAACATGTAGTTCACCTTACACCTTCACCTCAACATCACCTCACATATTAACATATACTTCACCTTACACCTCACTAACATCACCTCAACATATTAACATGTAGTCACCTTACATCTTGCACTCAACATCACCTCACATATTAACATGTAGTTCACCTTACATCTTCACCTCAACATCACCTCACATATTAACATGTAGTTCACCTTACACCTTCACCTCAACATCGGTTGCAGAAGAGCGGTTGAGAAACTATTCAAGTGTGGACTAAGTGAGAAAGTCTGGGTGTTTAAGACGATTATGCAGAATAAACTCTATGTAGAGCTCTAGCAGTTGGTGTTAGGTTTTTTAAACAACGCCTGTATATATATATTATATTGCTGCCCTCACTTAAGTGCATTTGTAATATTTAACCCAAGTACGTGATGTTGTTAATGAGCGTGAGTGACAAGTGTTATACTCAGGTGTAAAATTATGATCACGTGGCTTTAACTGGTTATTATAAATTAAAACAGAAACTAAGTTAATTCCTTTTCCTCTAATGAGGCAGAGTGATGACCCCGTAGGAACGTAGAAGCAGTATAACCCAGGGATCAACTGGCTATGTAGTAACAACATATAACCCAGGGATCAACTGGCTATGTTGTAACAACATTATAACCCAGGGATTCAAACTGGCTATGTTAGTAAACAACATTATAACACAGGATCAACTGGATATGTTTGTATCATGTATGGGTCTTGACAAGTGTTGTGGTGTTGTCATCAGGAAATCATCCGCTTCTTCCTGATGCTGCCTTCCTTTCTTTAGCTTTTCTCATTATAATCGCTACCGGCTGATCGTATGCGAATACCTTTTTCTTCGGGCGTGGCATTGTGTATGAAATTTGTACAATATATGGCAAAATTACGGATCACTAGGGTCTGCTACGTCACTCAGAGCGGCACACCACCTCCTCCTGTCAACTGTTAGTCGGTACTGAGACTCGTGTTGTTGAAGCAGCTCAAACTGCAGCCACCCATAGTGTTACCAATTTGTATTTTGTAGCGTTTGCCACTAAAATATAAACAAAAAATGACGAAAAATGTCTAAAAATGACAACAAATATACTACTGTTATGGTATACGTCACAACAATTACGCATTTGCCTCATTTATTATAATTACAGTAACTTTTTTAGAGAATTATCGTACAGATACGAGACATATTATTATTATTATTATAATCAAGGGGAAGCGCTAAACCCGGAGGATTATACAGCGCCTGGGGGGGGGGAATGTGGAGGGCATTCAGGCTTAATTCGGGATACTGGAGTTTACCTGGAGTTTACCTGAAGAGAGTTCCGGGGGTCAACGCCCCCGCGGCCCGGTCTGTGACCAGGCCTCCTGGTGAATCAGAGCCTGATCAACCAGGGCTGTTACTGCTGGCTGCACGCAAACCAACGTAATGAGCCACATGCCCGGCTGGTTAGGAACTGACATTAGGTCTTGTCCCAGGTGCCAGCTTAAGACTGCCAGGGGTCTGTTGGTAATCCCCCTTATGTATGCTGGAGGCCAGTTGAACAGTCTCATGCCCTGACACATATTGTATGGTCCTCTTCAAGTGCTAGAGGACAACCCCTGCTTTCATTTGGGGGGATGGTGCATCGTCTGCCAAGTCTTTTGTCTTTCCGTAGTGATTGATTTTTCGTGTGCCTGTTTCGGTACTAGTCCCTCTAGATTTTCCAAGGTGTATATACATGTATCTCTCCCGCCTGCCATTCCAGGTAATACAGTTCAGGAAACCCAAGCGCTCCCCAGTAATGAGAGTCAGTTTTTCTCCTGTTTATGTGCGCCTGAAAGGTTCTCGTGACATTTTCTAGGTTTAGCAATTTCACCTGCCTTGAAAGGTGCTTGTTGTGTGCAAAGCAATAATTCCAGCTTAGATAAACAAGTGAACTTAAAGAGGGTCATCATGGCACAGATCCAATTCCCTAAATCAAGATCCCCGATCACCACACAAGGAACCATCCTTGAGGGATACGAGACAAAACACCGAAAATATTACCAGATTCCTTCACTCTTTCTCGCTAACATTAACTCATTTTTTCAATTATTTTTCGTATAATAAATACAGCGCCTGACGCGTCACTCGGCCGCTAAAGTTACACAACAATAAGCTACGAACAAATTCGTTCCCAAATGCACTTATACAATTAAAATAATAATCCAAGCAAACAGATTAACATATGAACAATATTAAATATAAATATATGTTCCAAATTTGGACTATGGCCAGTTCTTGTTGGACGAACTGTGAAGAGAAGATCTTCTCATGTCATCAGGTAGTCGACGTTCGAATCTAGGTCTCAGGAGGGATGTTACTACAGAAGCGCAGATTATCTGTGTGTCCTCACTCTGTATTTAACATCCACGCTTCGTATACTGATATTAATACACTTTGGTAGTAATATCATATATGGACAGTGCTTCACAAGGGCTGCTGAAACTGCTTGACCTCATGGACGTGTGAAGGGGTGAATACCTGGATCCACGGAGCCTGGGGTGGATTCTGACCTCAGGGAAGTGGTGAAGGGTGAATACCTGGTGCCACGGAACTGGGGTGGACTTGCAGACCTCAGGACGGTTGGTGAAGAGTGAATACCTGAACCACGGACCTGGGGTGTTGGGACTGCAGACCTCAAGGAAGTGGTGAAGGGAGAATACCCTGGAACTCACGGGGAAAAAAAAAAAAAAAAAAAAAAAAACCCCCCCCCCTTTTGGGTGGGGCAGACTGATCTCAATGAAGTGGTGAAGGGTAAATACCTGGAACCACAGAAACCTGGGGTGGATTGCTGGCCTCAGGGAAGTGGTGAAGGGGTAAATACCGGATATCCACGGGACCTGGGTGGGAACTTGCTGACCTTAAGGATGTGGTGAAAGTGAATACCTGGAACCACGGACCTGGGGTGGACTGCTGACCTCGAGGAAGTGTGAAGGGTGAAATACCTGGAACCACGGACCCTGGGGGTGGGACTTGCTTGCCCTCAGGGAATGTGAAAGGGTGAATACCTGGAACGCAACGACCTGGGTTGGCCTCTGCTGACCGTCAGAAGTGTGTGAAAGGTGAATACCCTGGAACACGGACCTGGGGTGGGACTGGCTGACCTCTGGAAGTTGTGAAGGTGAATACCTTGATCCAAGGACCTAGGGTGGACTTTGCTGACCTCAGGGAAGTGGTGAAGGGTGAATACCTGGGAACCAACGGACCAGTGGGTGGGACTTGCTGACCTCAGGTAAGTGGTGAAGGGTGAATACCTTGATCACGAACCTGGTGGGACTTGCTGCCTCAGGGAAGAGGTTAAGGATGAATACCTGGAACCACGGACCTGGGGTGTGGACTTCCTGACCTCATGGAAGTGGTGACGGGTGTATACCTGGATCCACGGATCCTGGTGGACTTGCTGAACTCATGGAAAGTGTGACGGGTGTATACCTGGAAACCACTGACCTGGGTGTGACTGCGACCTCAGGGAAGTGGTGACAGGTGGTATACCTGAAGACCACTGACGCTGGAGTGGGAACTGCGACCTCCAGAGTATGGTGACGGGTGTCTATCTGGAACCACTGACCTGGGGTGGGACTGCTGACGTCTAGGGAAGTGGTGACGGGTTCATCACCTGGGAACACGACCTGGGGTGGACTTGCTGATCACACGGATCGGGGGTATGACTAGGTGAAGCATCACCAGAACTTCAAGGGAAGACATCGGGGGCCCACGTGATGAATTCTGTGGAAGATTTAGAGCAAAGTTGGGATAGGAAGGTGAAGGATAGGAAGTGTTAGGATAGGAAGTGTAGGATAGGAAGTGTAGGATAGAAGGTGTAGGATAGGAAGTGTAGGATATGGAATGTAGGACAGGAAGTAGGAACAGGAATGCAGGTAGGAAAAAGTGCAGGGATAGGAAGTGTAAAAGGATGGAGTGGGAAGTGGAGAAATCTGAGGGACACAGATGGGTCCTCTTGGACACATGAACCTGGGAAGACTTAGTGTATGTGGGAAGTGTAAAGAATAGGAATGTAGGATAGGAAGTGTAGATAGGAAGTCTAGGATGGAAGCGGGAAGGGAAAGTATCTGAGGGGACGATCAGTTGACTCCTGGACACATAAACCTTGGGAAGATGTTAGTGTAAGGATGGAAGTGAATGATAGGAAGTGTAGGATATAGGAATGTATGATGGGAAGTGGGAAGGAGAATATCTGAAGGGAACACAGATTACTCCTGGATAGGAATAAGGAAGGGGAGTATCTGAGGGACACAGATGGACACCCTGGATAGAAGTAATGAAGGGAAGATAACTGGGGGACACAGTGAGGGACTCCTGGATAGGAAGTAAGGAATGGAGAATTATCTGTAGGGGACACAGATGGACATCCTGGAATAGGAAGTAAGGAAGGGAGAATATCTGAGGGAACACATATGACTTTCCTGGATGAAGTAAGAAAGGGAGAAATCTGAGGAACACAGATGGACTCCTGGATAGGAAGTAAGGAAGGGAGAGTATCTGAGGGGACACAGATGGACTCCTGGATAGGAAGTAAGGAAGGGAGAGTATCTGAGGGGACACAGATGGACTCCTGGATAGGAAGTAAGGAAGGGAGAATATCTGAGGGGACACAGATGGACTCCTGGGATAGAGTTAAGGAAGGGAGAGTATCAGAGGGACACGAGATGGACCTCCTGATGGAGGAAGTAAGGAATGGTAGAATATCTTGAGGGGGGGGACCCAAACCAGATGGGACTCCTGGATAGGAAGTAAGGAAGGGAGAGTATCTGTGGGGACACGATGTGGAGGCTCCTGGATAGGAAGTAAGGAATGGAGAATATCTGAGGGGACACAGATGGACTCCTGGATAGGAAGTAAGGAATGGAGAATATCTGAGGGGACACATGAACCTGGGGAAACCATCAAAAACACAGAAAGTGGACCTTAAAGACGAACTACTTGCCTCCACGTAGCAAGATCTGGTAACTAAGAGATAATTCTGATAATTCAGTGGTAATAATATGCTCAGTGTTACACTTGGATCAATCCCGCCAGGTTTCCTGACACTTGTTGCTCCTGTTCACCAAGTAGTAAGTTATCACATGCTCACCTAGTAGTAAGTTATCACATGCTCACCTAGTAGTAAGTTATCACATGCTCACCTAGTAGTAAGTTATCATATGCTCACCTAGTAGTAAGTTATCACATGCTCACCTAGTAGTAAGTTATCATATGCTCACCTAGTAGTAAGTTATCACATGCTCACCTAGTAGTAAGTTATCACATGCTCACCCTAGAGTATAAGGTTTATCATATGCTCACCTAGTTAAGTTATCACATGCTCACCTAGTAGTAAAGTTATCAGATGCTCACTCTATAGTAAGTTTTATCACATGCCACCTAGTATAAGTTTAGCATAGTGCATCACCTATAGTAAGTTACAAATGCTCACCTAGAGTAAGTTACACATGCTCACCTAGTAGTAAGTTATCATATGCTCACCTAGTAGTAAGTTATCACATGCTCACCTAGTAGTAAGTTATCACATGCTCACCTAGTAGTAAGTTATCACATGCTCACCTAGTAGTAAGTTATCATATGCTCACCTAGTAGTAAGTTATCATATGCTCACCTAGTAGTAAGTTACACATGCTCACCTATAGTATGTTATCATAAATGCCTCCACCGTAGTAATAAGTATATTCATATGCTACCTAGATAGTAAGTTATCACAATTCTCGACCTAGTATTAAGTTTCATATGCTCACCTAGTAGTAAGTTATCACATGCTCACCTAGTAGTAAGTTATCATATGCTCACCTAGTAGTAAGTTATCACATGCTCACCTAGTAGTAAGTTATCACATGCTCACCTAGTAGTAAGTTATCATATGCTCTCCTAGTAATAAAGTTTATCAATATGCTCACCTAGTAGTAAGTTATCATATGCTCACCTAGTAGTAAGTTATCACATGCTCACCTAGTAGTAAGTTATCACATGCTCACCTAGTAATAAGTTATCACTTGTTCACCTAGAAGTAAGTAGTTATTGTTATCACTTGTTCACCTAGTATTAAGTAGTTATTGTTATCACTTGTTCACCTAGTAGTAAGTAGTTATTGTTATCATTTGTTCACCTAACAGTAAGTAGTTATTGTTATCACTTGTTCTCCTAGTAACTAGTTATTGTTATCACTTGTTCACCTAGTATTAAGTAGTTATTGTTAACACTTGTTCAACTAGTAGTAAGTAGTTATTGGTGATCACTGATCACCCTAGTATGAGTAGTTATTGTTTATCAGCTTGTTCAACCTTAGTATGAGTATTTTGTTAGCACTTTGTTCACCTAGTAGTGAGTAGTTATTGTTATCACTTGTTCACCTAGTAGTGAGTAGTTATTGTTATCACTTGTTCATCTAGTGGTAAGTAGTTATTGTTATCACTTGTTCACCTAGTAGTAAGTAGTTGTGTTTTCCACGTGTTCATTCTATAGTGAGTATTATTGTTATCACTTGGTCACCTAGTTATTAAGTATTATTATCATTTGTTCATCTCTAGTAGTGAAAGTTATTGTTATCACATTGTGTCACACTAAGTGAGAATTTTATCACTTGTTTACTAGCAAGTGATAGTTATTAGTTATCACTTGTTCACCTAGAAGTAAGTAAGTTATTGTTATCACTTGTTTCACTCTAGTATGAGTAGTTATTGTTATCACTTGTTCCCTAGTAGTAAGTAGTTATATTTAATGTTCAGCGCAGTAGGTGAGTAGTTATTGATAGTCACTTGTTCACCTAGTTGTGAGTAGTTATTGTTATCAACTTTGTTCACCTAGTAGTAAGTAGTTTGTTATTTTCTATCACTTGTTCGCCTAGTAGTTGAGTAGTTGTTATTCACTTGTTCACACTAGTAAAGAGTAGTTATTGATATCACTTTTCACCTAGTAGTGAGTAGTATTGTTATCACTTGTTCACCCTAGTAGTAAGTATTATGTTTCACTTGTTCGCCTAGTAGTGAAAAGTTATTGTTATCCACTTTCTATCATGTGAGTAGTTGTTTGTTATCAACCTTGTTCACCTAGTAGTAAGTAGTTATGTCATCCACTTATTCACTAGTAGTGAGTAGTTATTGTTTGTCACTTGTTCACCTAGTTGATGAGTATTATTGTTATCACTTGTTCACACTAGTAAGCATAGTTATTTCTATCCTTGTCACATATATGGAGTAGTTATCACATGTTCACCTAGTAGTGAGTATTATTGTTATCACTGTTTCACCTATGTGAGTAAGTCCATTGTTTATCACTTGTTTCACTCACTAGTAGTGATATTATTGTTGATCATTTTGTTCACCTAGTAGTAAGAAGTTATTACACTTGTTCACCTAGTATAAGTAGTTATTGTTTATCCTTGTTTCCACCTAGTAAAGTGGAGTAGTTAGTTGTTATAACTTGTTCACACTATTTTGAGTAGTTTATTTTTTATCATTGTTCACCTAATAGTAATTATCACTGTTCCGCAAATAGTAAGTTATCACTTGTCACCCTAGTTTATGTAAGTAAGTTATTGTTATCACTTGGTTCACATAGTAGTAAGTAGTTATTGTTATCACTTGTTCACCTAGTAGTAAGTATTTATTGTTATCACTTGTCTATCTAGTAGTGAGTAGTTATTGTTATCACTTGTTCACCTAGTAGTGAGTAGTTATTGTTATCACTTGTTCACCTAGTAGTGAGTAGTTTATTGTTTTCACTTGTTCCCTAGTAGGTGAGTAGTTATTGTGTAACACTTGGTTCCACCCTAGAATTAAAATTTTGAATTACACAATGCCAAAGTTGATAACACCAAGCCGAGACTGCTATGGTGGTGATTCGTCAAATCAAAGTGACGATTAAACACTTATGAGACTAAAATAAACTTCTGGTCTAAATCACCAAATTTTTCTTTCCCTTCCCCTAATATTTAAAACGTGTTTCCAACTCGCTACCTAACAGGGCTAAGTTTTGATTTGTCCCCCCCAAAAATTGAAGCAAACAAAATAAGTAACCGACAGTCAAGCGTCATCCTCAATGTCCACGTAAGTATTGATTTTTTGCCCAACATCTAAGGTGAACCACAAATAGAGAGAAGTTCTCGTCACCACCACTGAGCAATGAAATTTCCACAATATCTCGACATCAGCCTTTGTTACCTTTGATGAATTTCGAGAGTCAAACTCCCTGAGGGAGCCACGGCCATGTGCCAGGGCTTGTCTGGTTGCTTAATCTCTTCACTAACAAACACCCACACCATGTATGTGTGTGTAATCTCTTCACTACCACCCCGTCACCATGTGTGATTAATATCATTCACATACCCACCCACACCATGGTGTGTAATATCTTCACTAACCAACCACACCATGGGAGTGTTAATGCTCTTCACTAACCACCCCACACTCATGTGTGTGTAATATCTTCACTACCCACCCACACCAAGGTGTGTTTATCTCACTACCACCTCTCCCCCCCACTACCACCGCACAACACCATGGCGTGGTGTGTAAAATCTGCTTATCTTCACAACCACCCCAACCAAGGTGTGTTATTATCTTCCACTACACCCACACCAGTGGGTGTTTTAATATTTCACTACCACCCACACTATGGGTGTGTAATATCTCACTACCAAACCCACAGTTACCTATGGTAGTGTAATATCTTCACTACACCCACACACATTGTGTGTAATATCTTTACTACCACCTCCACCCCACACCGATGTGGATTGTAATATCTTCACTACCAAACCCACCACCATGGGTGTGTAATATCTTCACTAACCACCGCCCACCATGGTTTTGTAATATCTTCCTATACCACCCCCACCATGTGTTGTGTGTAATATCTTCACTAACATCCACTTTCATGTTGTGTAAAATCTCACTACACACAACCACCCACGACCAAGGGTGTGTAATAATCTTCATCTACCACCCACAAGCAGATCCATGGGTGTGTATATCTTCACTCCACCCATACCATGGGTGTCTAATATCTTCACTAACCACCCACACCATGTGTGTGTAATATCTTCACTACCACCCACACCATGGGTGTGTAATATCTACAACGACCACCTCACAACCATGGTTGGTAATAATCTTGCACAACCGACTCACAGTACCATGGGTGTTGTAATATCTTCACTACCGAGCCCCACACCATGGGTGTGTAATATCTTCACTACCACCCACACCACTGTTAAAGGACTCTCCCCAATTATCAAAACGTGTTCCACAATCTAAGCAGAACACGAAAGGAATGGAAACAACTGAAAGTGAGAGCCAGACAGAACCAGTGTAAGGAAAGAGAGAAGGGCATGCAACGAAAGACAGGAAAACATCAGCCTTTTGGGAAACATTAAACACAAATCTTACAGAAAGCTCTCAAAAAGCTTCTCAACCACCTGTCACCGCAATATCAACCAAACACAGTAAACAGAAACGAACCTCACTCCATAGCTCTCCACTGTTCTCCCCTAAGTATAGCACTAAATCCACATCACTGCAGCCCATCTATAATATTGTACCCCTGCAGTCCCCACCTCACCCAGCCTGCACCTTCCACTTCTCATCTCTCCCCAAAAAACCGTAATGGAAAGAAGCTAAATTGTCAAGAACGCATCATTGTATTGCATCACCTTACAATTATTAGCCTAACGAAGACAAAACTTGCAGTATGATCACGATAAAAAAAATGCAATTTTTCTTTTTCCGCCAATTCCGACCTGGATATCAGAATTATGAGTAAAACAGAGCGAAACAGTAGGAGGGGAGGAGGTAGCATTTGCTCATGGAAAATAAAACAGTGTGATGTTTTGAGGAGATGGGTAGGAATTGGAAGAAAATGGAAACATGGAGGACTTTGTTCAATGTAGGAAACAACATTCAGAGTAACTGGTGGTCCATAAGGTGATGAATACTAATCAGTGATGTATAAACCCACCACTTAAACAGCAAGAGAACAATAGAATATAATGATGTGCTGCATTAGGGCAATGGTTGGATACACAAGCTGAATTGGCCGCAGAAGGCTCATATGGGTAGTGAGGACAAAAATTGCCTATAATGGGGATTTCAATCATAAAAGATTGAATTGACTGGGAAAACCTAGAGCCACATGGGGGACCAGAAACATGGAGGGCTAAGATGTTGGAGACTGTATTGGAGAACTTCATGCATCAACATGTTAGGGATACAACCAGAGAGAGAGGAGAGGATGTTTCAGCAAAGCTTGATCTCATATTCACCTTGAATAGTTCAGACATAAAGGATATCACCCACGAAAGACCCTCTTGGCGATAGTGATCATGATTGTCCTGATTTTGAATATCTTGTTGAGTTAACAGTGGAGAATGCAGTAGCACGAGAACAAAGAGAGAAACCAAACTTCAAAAAAGGGGACTACATAGGAATGAGAAGTTTCCTGCATGAAGTGCAGTGGGAAAGAGAACTAGATGGAAAGACAGTAAATGAAATGGTGGAAATAGTAACCACTAAGTGCAGGAGGCAGAGGAAAGATTCATACCAAAGGGCAACAGAAAAAATGGTAAAACCAGAGTGAGCCCATGGTTTAATTGAAGGTGTAAAGAGGCCAAAGCCAAATGTGCGAGAGCATGGAAAAGGTATAGAAGGCAAAGGACTCAAGAAAACAAGGAGATGAGCAGAAGAAACCAAAACGAATATGCAAGGATATGGAGAGAGACCCAGAGGCAATAAGAGAACGACATAGCATCAAAAGCCAAATCTAAACCAAATTTGTTAAAACAGTCACATTAGGAAAAAAAAACAGTCAGGACCAGAATCAGGCTGGGGAAAAAAGGGAGGGGAGCCCAAAAGGGGACAAGAAGGTTAGAACTAAAAAAAAATTTTTAAGGAAATTTTCACAATAAGTCAGCAATGTTCCCCAAAAACTGTGGAGGTAGTTGCACCACAGGTGCTGGACCAATACACTAACCAAGTAGAGGAAGAACTGCAGACAACTCGATCCCCAAAAGGGCGGGGGGCCAATAACAATCCCCAAAGGATACGGGGAGAGGGACAGAGGAACTGTTGTGCCATTAGACAATTTTCAGAAATCTTCAAACGTCAGTTCCTGGGGCGGGGAAGACAGCACTTTGGTGTTCCTTTTTTTAAAGAGGGGGGACAGTCAGGTACATTAAAACTCAGACCATGTCACTGACTTTAAAAATGTAAATCGTGGAAAAGATTTCAGGAGAAAAGAAAGGAACACTTCAAAAAAACTGGGCTCATACTGACAGCGCTGGCTACAAGAGGGAAAATCCGTGCACAAATTTATTGAGTTCTACGAAATGTAACGAAACAGAGAGAGAGGGATGGGTAAAATTGCATCTTTTTAATCAAAAAGGGCCCTTTTGACACAGTACCACAAGAGACGGTGCAAAAATTAGAGCGGGGCAGGAAAAAAGGAAAAGACTGCAATGATCAGGAATACCTGACTGGAAGGAAACAACTGGGGGGGGGGGGGGGTTTGGTACGTGCTGAAGTACGGAGTGGGCAATGGTCGAGGGGGGTTCCAAAGGGGCATCCAGTCCCGTCTTTTTTTGTAAAACGGAATGACATGGGGGAAAGTAATAATTCAAAAAGGTCACTGTTCGTTTGATGATTGAAACTGATGGGGAAATACAACAGGGGGACATTAAGATTAAAAAGGGGTTGGCAAACAACAAGCAGGGTCCGCAAATGGCTCCTGGGTTTAACCCCATAAGTGTAAGGCAGAAGAGGGGGAAAGGACACAGAAACCGCAGAGGGAGAAAAGGGTTGGAAACCAAAGCTGCAAACGTCAGTTAAAAAAAAGGGATCTGGGGTAAGCACATAACAAACATGCCCCCTGGGGGCACACATCAATAATAACTGCGCAGCATAGGGGAGATTGCAAACCTGGATTGGGTTTAGACCGATAAGGAGTCAATCACGACATTGTACACAGTGAACGTAAGGCCATACGAATATGCAGCCCCATAGAACCCTCACTTAGTAAAATACTCAAAAATTGGAGAAAGTGTAAAATTTGAAACACTTTATCCCGGAACGAGGGGTATGTCTTATGGGGAGAGGTTAAGGAACCAACCTATGACACAGAGAATGGGTGGAAAGGGGGGAAAATGATAACAACGAAAAAAAACAAGGGGCACTGACAAAGGGAAGGATCAAATTTTTTTCAGAAGGGGATACGAAAAAAGGGGGACACAATTGGAAACTAAAAACCCAGAGAGTCATGGGGATTTTAGGAAGTATTTCTTTAATCTTAGAGTTGTCAGAAATTGGAATAATCGGAGATGAAGTATTAACAATTTCCCATAAATACTTAAGAAAGGGTATAAAATATCATGGAGCGGGAAGAAAAATTGTATCGACCCAGTGAAGAGGGGGGGCGGAGGCATAAAACCGCCCTCACAACCACAATATTGAGACAAAGGGAGAACCCCCCCAAAACTCATTCGAGGGGCCCAAAACAAGGGGGGGGTTCCCGGGGGCGCCTGGCCCCTTCGTTTTTGGAAAATAAGCAAAGGGAAAGGGAGGGCCAAAATTTTCTTTCGCAGTATTGAAGTTAGGAGGATCAAATCGGCGGGTTAGGCAGGAACAAAGAGACCGGGACAGGCTACAAGCCTGGTCCAGCAACTGGCTCCGGGGCCAGCAACTCCCAAATGTGAAATTAAGCCATGTCAACCGGGGTATTTTTTTGTAGACGTTTTCCCCTCCAGGGCTTTTTCAATCCAAATTCAGGACATAACTTAAGACAGTAGAACTATATAAAAGGGGGAAAACACCCCTCAACCTGGAGTAGGTGCGAAGAGCACCAAGTCGTGGAGATCTGAAGCAGAAGAAAGGAGCCCGGCGCTTATATAGAACGCAGGTGTAGCAAAAAGAGGGGATAGTCCCTGGTAAGGGGGATTTCCCAGGGGAAATAGGTCCCTTTTCCCAAAGAGTTGGGTTAGTTTTAGTATTTTCTTTTGTCCTAGAATTTGATTTATAAACCACGGATGGCGAAACGTCTACAATAAAGAAACCCAGATTTTGCAAAATGGCTTAAAATTTATCTTCGGGATTTTACCTTTCTACACAACTTCCAATGTAATGGAATGGGGAAGGGCAAAAAAGCCGCAACAAAATCCTAGGTGGTCCCAAAACCAAAACCCATTCAAGGAAAAAGACGGGGGGGAGTAAACACCGAACCCTCCCTGGGGCGCCATCATCGATAACTCTGCCCACGGCGCCCCCGGCAAAACCAAAAAAAGCGTTCCCATACTTCCTAAGGGAAACGTTCAAGAATCTGACACCCATTTCGTCGGCCCTTTCTGGGGTATGCACACCCTTTTGGAATCAAAAACCTGGTCAAGCAGTCAAGAAAATTAAAGAAATGCAAAAATTTTCAACAAGATACCCAAGTTAAGGGGGATTTTCCTACGAAAAAAGGTTTTAAAAAAACGGCCTGACGACATTAAGGACAGGAGGCAGGAAGACATAAAAGCGACATTAAAAACTGCGCTAACCAAAGGGACAAAAACGGGATTTTCCCGAGATGGGGACACGAAACAAAGTCAAAATTGGGTTTGAAGACTCAGATGAAACGGAAAGTTAAAAAGTATTCTTCGTCAGGGGTTCAGGCCTGCAACCCCCCTAAAAGTACGTATGGAGGCGGGAAACCATACAATTTTTTTAAAGGGAGATAAAACCCCGGCGGAGAAGAGGACCAGTGCAAAAATGAGTGGCGGGGGGCCCCCACTATGACTCGACCCCCGCAAACCACAAAAGGTGAATCACCACACACACACACCACCAACACTCTAACACACTCTCCTCACACAAACCACACCACACACACACACACACACCACAACCCCACCACACACAGCCACAAAACACACACACACACAACCCGCACACACACACCACACACGCACACACCACACACCACACACACACACCACACACCCACACACAACCACACACACACACACACACCAACCACACACACACCAACCAAACACGCTCACCCAAACCCACAAACACCACACACCCCACACAACACACCACACAATCACCACCACCACAACCCCCACAACACACCCCACAACACACACACACATTCACCACACACACACACGCCCCCAAAACACTCCACACACACACACACACTCACACACACAACACACACCACGCACACACACACACACACAACCACACCACACACACCACCACCAAAAACACACACACACACACACACAACACAAACCCCCACACACACACACACCACACATTTCCCCACACACAAAACGCACACACACTCTCCACACACACACCTCACACAAACCCCGCACACACACACACACACACACACACACCACACACACACCAACCACCAAACACACACACCACACGCACACACCCACACCCACACTCACACACACACACCACACTCACCAACACACCACACACACACACCCCACCAAAAACCCACACACACACACACACAACACACACACACACACACACACACACACACACACACACACACACACCACACACACACACACACACACACACACACAACACACACACACACACACACACACACACACACACACACACACACACACACTACACACACACACACACACACACACACACACACACACACACACACACACACACCACTCACACACACACCACACACACACACACACACACACACACACACACACCCACACACACACACCACACACACACACACACACACACACACACACACACACACACACACACACACACAACACACACACCCACACAACACACACACACACACACACACACACACACACACACTACCACCACAACACACCACACACACACACAACACACCACACACACACACACACACCACACACACCACACACACAACACACACACACACACACACACACACACACCACACACACAACACACACACACACACACACACACACACACACTCACACACACACACACACACACACACACACACACACACACACACACACACACACACACACACACACACACACACGCCACACACACACACACACACACTCACACACACACACACACACACACACACACACACACACACACACACACACACACACACACACACACTCACGTACCAAATTTTAACATCAAGAGAAACTTTAAAGCAATTATCGTCGTAAGTAATGAAAATATTCTTGTTAGGTTAGTATGACACCCGGATAACTTAGTATGACACCCGGATAACTTAGTATGACACCCGGATAACTTAGTATGACACCCGGATAACTTAGTATGACACCCGGATAACTTAGTATGACACCCGCATAACTTAGTATGACACCCGGATAACTTAGTATGACACCCGGATAACTTAGTATGACAAGCGGATAACTTAGTATGACACCCGGATAACTTAGCATGACACCCGGATAACTTAGTATGACACCCGGATAACTTAGTATGACACCCGGATAACTTAGCATGACACCCGGATAACTTAGTATGACACCCGGATAACTTAGTATGACACCCGGATAACTTAGTATGACACCCGGATAACTTAGTATGACACACGGATAACTTAGTATGACACCAGGATAACTTAGTATGACACCCGGATAACTTAGTATGACCCCCGGGAATAACTTATATGACCCCCGGGTAACTTAGCATGACCCCGGAAATTTAAAATGACACCTATAATTAAATGCCCCCCCCAAAATTTA
>NC_069472.1:1082320-1117789 GCF_026875155.1 Cherax quadricarinatus | reverse complement strand
TATTTTTTTAAAATTGGTTTAATAATTTAATAAAAAATTTTAAAAAAAAAATTAAAAAATATTTTTTTTAAATTTTAAAAAATTAAAATTTCAAATTATTTAAAAAAAATTTTATTTTTAATTTATTAAAATTATTTATTTATAAATAATTTATTTTAAAAATATATAAAATATATATATATTTACATATATATGTATGTAAAATGTCGTGCCGAATATGAAAAAAATGGTCAATTTTGCCCAAAAACCCCATTTTAAAATTTTAAATCCTTTTTGAAGTTTTCTCTTTTACGTTAAAGATATATTTTTTCATTAATGTTAAAAGTACAAAATTTTTAAAATTTTTTACCCAAAAAAATCTTAGAAAAATTTCCTAACCCCTTTTTTAACAAGAGCAAATTTTTTAAGCCAACCCAACTAAATAAAATTTTTTGATTTGTTTTTCAAAAATTTAATACTAAACAACAAAACTGAAATTTATTTTTTTTTGTTTGGTTCAGGGAAAGTTTTTTGGGGAAATTATTGCAAAACACAAATTTTTCCTTTGCCCTATATGGCAAGAAAAGCGTTGCTATTTTAAACCAAAATTTGCAAGTTCTGCCTATTCGGCCCAAAAAAAAAAAAAAATTTATATTATATTATAATATTATATATTTTATATATTAATAAAATATAAAATTTAAATTTTATATATATATTTATTTTATATATATATATAAAATATATATAAAATATATATATAAAATTTTTAGGTAAAAAAAAATCACACCCAACACACATCCTTTACTTCCCCCGTGGGAGTCCAAAAACCCCTTTCCCTTTTCCTTCTCAAACATTCCAGCGCCCCATCTTATACTCTCCTGCAGCACTCCAACACCCATTATATTTCCCCCTAAAAAACTCAAAACCAATCTTTTTTTCACTGGGCCATTAGAAAACCCATCCTATACTTAAGCACACTTTGCCCCCATCCTTTTTCTCTCGCAAAAAAAAAAACTCCCCCCCATTTTATACATTCCCAAAACACTCCAAAACACCCATCCTTTACTCCCAGGCCCCCTTGGCCTCCAATTCCACCCATCCTGTACACCCCCAAAAAAAACCCCCCACCAACCTCCTTTTCACTCTTAAAAAAAACTCCAAAAAATCAACCTTTACTCCAGCTAAGCATTCCAAAATTTCCCCCTATTCTCCCGCTGGCATTCCCCTTAATTTTTTATTATAATCAAGGGGGAAGCAAAAAGCCCTAGGAAATTTTACAGTCTTGGGGGAAAGGGGTGGAAGGTATTCAGGCTTAATTCAGGGAACGGAGACTTTTCCAGGGGCCCCAGGCAGTCCAACAAACCATCAAATATACTCCCAAAAAACTCCCAACATCCATTTCCTTTTTCTCCCTAAACAGTTTCCCAAAACCCATCCTAAATTCCTTTAAAAAAACACCAACACCCCAAACCTTTACTTCTGCTAGGGACTCTAACAAACCAAACCAAAAACCCCTCCTGTATAAACTTTTGGTGCCGAGCTAAATAACTTCAGTTGTTTCCCAAACCCCCAAAAGTTCATTTGGTCCGGGGTGGCTACCCACTCAACCTTGGAATTTTGGGCCGTGGGGCTACCCCCCTCAACCTTATGGTCCGTGTGGTACCCACTCAACCCTTTATGGTCCGTGGGTACCCACTTTAACCTTGATGGTCCGTGTGGCTTTCCCCTCAACCCTTTTGGTTTGTGTGGCTAAACCCCTCAAAAATTGATGGTCCGTGTGGCTACCCACTAAACCCCTTTATGGTTTCCCTGTGGCTAAACCCCCTCAAACCCTTTATGGTCCCCTGGGGGTCCCCCTCAAACCCTTTATGGTTTCCCTGTGGCTACCCCCTCAAAAACCCTTTATGGGGCCCTGGGCTACCCACCCCAACCTTGGGGGTCCGTTTTGGCTACCCACTCAACCTTGATGGCCCTGTGGCTACCCCCTCAACCTTGAAGGGCCCTTGGCTACCCACTCAAAATTATGGTTCCCTGTGGCTACCCACTTTAACCTTGATGGTCCCTGTGGCTAAACCCCCTCCCAAAATTGATGGTTCCGTGGCGGGCCCACCCACCAACCTTGATGGTTTGTGTGGGTACCCACTCCAAAACCCGGATTTTTCCGTGTGGCTACCCACTCAACCTTGATGGTCCAAAAGTGGCTTCCCACTCAAACCCTTGGGTGGTCCGGTGGGCTACCCACTCAAAATTGATGGTTCCCTGTGGCTTCCCCCTCCAACCCTTTATGGTCCTGTGGCTACCCACTTTAACCTTGATGGTCCCTGTGGCTACCCCCTCAACCTTGATGATCCCTTTTGGCACCCCCCTCAACCTTGAGGGTTTAGGTGGCTACCCAAAATAAAACCCTTTATGGTCCGTGTGGCTACCCACTCAACCTTGTGGTTCCCTGTTTCTACCCCACCCCAACCTTGATGGTTCCCTTTTGGTACCCCCTCAACCTTGATGGGGTGTGGCTACCCACTCAAACTTGTGGTTTCCTGGGGCTACCCCCCTCCCAAACCCTTTTGGGGCCGTGTGGTACCCCCTCAACTTGATGGTTCCCTGTGGCTACCCACCAACCTTTATGGTTCCTTTTGGGGGGCCCCCTCAACCCTTTATGGTCCGTGTGGTACCCACTCAACCTTTATGGCCCGGGGGAAACCCCCTCAAAACCCTTTATGGTCCGTGGGGCTACCCCCTAAAACCCTTTATGGGCCGTGTGGCTACCCACTCAACCTTGTTTGGCCTGTGGTTACCCACTCAACCTTGGGTGGTTTTTTTGGGCTACCCCTAACCTTGATGGTCCGTGTGGGGTACCCCTTTTTAAACCCTTTATGGGTTCCGTGTGGCTTTCCCACTCAACCTTGATGGTTTCCCTGGCTACCCACTCAACCTTGATGGTCCGTGTTTGGGTAAACCCCCTCAACCTTGATGGTCCGTTTGGCTACCCCCCTCAAACCCTTTTTTGGGCCTGTGGCTAAACCCCCCCTCAACCTTGATGGTCCCTTTGGGTACCCCACTCAACCCCTTTATGGTCCGTGTGGCTTTCCCCCCTCAACCCTTTATTTTTTTCCAACCTTTGGTTTGGGGTACCCACTTCAAAATTGATGGTCCGTTTTTGGCTACCCACTCAACCTTGATGGTCCTTTGGTACCCACTTAAAACCCTTTATGGGCCTGTGGCCCACCCACTCAACCTTGATGGGCCGTGGGCTACCCCTCAAACCCTTAGGGGCCCCGGGGGCCACCCACTCAAAAACCCATGGGCCTTGTGGTACCCCCTCAACCCCGAAAGGTTTGGTGGGGTACCCACTCAAACCCTTTATGGTCCGTTTTGGTTTCCCACCAACCTTGATGGTCCGTTGGCTACCCACTCAACCTTGATGGCCCTGTGGCTACCCCCTCAACTTGATGGTTTCCCTGTGGGGTTCCCCCCTCAAAAAAGGGTGGTCCGTGGGCTACCCACTTTAAAACCCTTTATGGTCCGGGGGGCTACCCCCTCAACCTATGGGTTGTGTGGCTACCCCCTTTAACTTGAGGTCCGTGTGGCCCACCCCTCAAACCCCTTTATGGGCCCTGTGGCCCACCCACCCAACCTTGATGGTCCCTGTGGGCACCCACTCACCTTTTATGGGGTTCCCCTTTGGGTACCCACTTTAAAATTTTAAAGGTCCGTGTGGGGTTCCCACCAACCTTGATGGTTTCCGTGGGGCTACCCCCCCTCAACCTTGATGGCCCCTGTGGTTTCCCACCCCCCAAACCGTTTGGGCCGTTGGCTACCCACCAAACCCTTTATGGTTTTTTGTGGCTACCCACTTTAACCTTGAAAGGTCCGTGTGGCTACCCACTCAACCTTGATGGTTTCCCTGTTTGGGTACCCAAAAAAACCCTTTTTTGGGCCCTGTGGCTTTCCCCCTCAACCTTGATGGGCCGTGTGGCTTCCCACTCAACCCTTTAGGTTCCCTGTGGCTACCCCCTCAACCCCTTTATGGTCCCGGGGGCTACCCCCTCAACCTTTAAAGGTCCGGTGGCTACCCCCTCCCAAACCCTTTATGGTCCCTTTTGGCTAAAACCCCCTCCCAAACCCTTTATGGGTCCATGTGGCTACCCACTAAAATTTATGGTCCGTGTGGGCCTTTCCCACTTAACCTTGATGGTTCCCTTGGCTACCCCCCTCAACCCCTTTATGGGCCTGTGGCTACCCCCCTCAACCTTTTATGGTTTTGTTTCTACCCACTCAACCTTTATGGTTCCCTGTGGCTAAACCCCCTCAACCTTGATTTCCCTGTGGCTACCCCCTCAACCCTTTATGGTTCGGTGGTACCCATCAACCTTGATGGTTCCCCTGGGGCTACCCACTAACCTTGATGGTTCCCTGTTTGGAAACCCCCTCAACCCTTTATTTTTCATGTGGCTACCCCCTTTAACCTTGATGGTCCGTGTGGCCCACCCCCATCAACCTTTATGGTTCCTGTGGGTACCCAACTCAACCTTGATTGGGCCTGTGGCTAACCCCCCTCAAACCCTTTTGGTTCCCTGTGGGTACCCACTCAACCTTGATGGTCCCTTTTGGCTACCCACTCAACCTTGATGGTCCTGGGCTACCCCCTCAACCTTGATGGTCC
Source organism: Cherax quadricarinatus (assembly GCF_026875155.1). NCBI lineage: Eukaryota > Metazoa > Arthropoda > Malacostraca > Decapoda > Parastacidae > Cherax > Cherax quadricarinatus. The sequence continues at coordinate 1,113,144 of NC_069472.1, read as the reverse complement.
GTGTGGTACCCACTCAACCTTGAAGGTTTGGTGGCTACCCCCCTCAAATTTTATGGTCCGTTTTGGCTTTCCCCCTCAACCTTGATGGTCCCCCTGTGTTACCCCCCTCAACCTTGATGGGCCCCTTTGGGGTACCCCCTCAACCTTGATGGTCCGGGGTGGCTCCCCCCTCAACCTTTTGGTCCGTGGGGGCGGGTACCCACTCAACTTGGGTGGTTCCCCGGGGGCTACCCACTCAAAACCCTTTAGGTCCGTGTGGACCCACTCAACCTTGTTGGGCCTGTGGCAAACCCACCAACCTTGTGGGCCCTGTGGCTACCCCCTCAACCCTTTATGGCCGTGTGGCCCCCCCTTTTTTGGGTCCCCCCCAAACCCTTTAAGGGCCTTTTGGGTACCCAAATCAACCTTGATGGGCCCTGGGCACCCACTCAACCTTGATGGTCCCTTTGGCTACCCACTCAACCTTGATGGTCCGTGTGGCTACCCCTCCCAACCTTTTATTTTTCCGTGGCTACCCACTCAACCTTTAAGGTTCCTGTGGGTACCCACCCCAACCCTTTTTGGTTTTGTGGCTACCCACCAACCCTTTATGGCCCTGTGGCTAAACCCACTTTAACCCGATTGGGCCCTGTGGCTACCCCCCTCAACCTTGATGGTCCGGTGGCTACCCCCTCCCAAACCTTTATGGTTCCCTTGGCTACCCACTCAAAACCCCCATGGTTTGTGGGGGCTACCCACTCAACCTTGATGGTCCGTGTGGCTACCCCCTCCCAAACCCTTTATGGTTCCCTGTGGGGTACCCCCCTTTAACCCTTTATGGCCCTGTTTGGGTACCCCCCAACCTTGATGGTCCCTGTGGCTACCCCCTCAAAATTGATGGTTCCCTGTGGCTACCCCCTAAAAAATTTTTGGGTTTGGTTTTGGTACCCACTCAACCTTTATGGTCCGTGGGGCTACCCACTCAACCTTGATGGTTTTGTGGCTACCCCCCAACCCCTTAAAGGTTCGTTGGGGTACCCCCCAACCTTGATGGGCCCTTTTGGTACCACTAAAACCCTTTTGGGGTTTGTGTGGCTACCCACTAACCTTGATGGTTCCTTTTGCCCACCCCCCTCAACCCTTATGGTCCCTTTGGCTACCCATCAACCTTGATGGTTCGTGGGGCAACCCCCCCAACCTTATGGTTTCCCCTGTGGCTACCAAACCCAAACCCTTTATGGTTTTTTGTGGGTACCCATTTAACCTTGATGGTTCGTGTGGCAACCCCCCCTTTAACCTTGATGGTTCCCTGTGGCTAAACCCACTCAAACTTTTTATGGGGCCCTGTGGCTAACCCCCCTAAACCTTTATGGGTTGTGTGGCCAAACCCCCTCCCCCCTTGTGGGCCCTGTGGCTACCCCCTCAACCCTTTATGGTCCCTGTTGGGTACCCCCTCAACCTTTATGGTTCGGGGTTGGCTACCCCCTCAACCTTAAAGGTTCGTGTGGTAAAGAAATGAACCCTTTATGGTTTCGTGTGGCTACCCAAATAACCTTTATGGTTATGTGGCCCACCCACTCAACCCGATTTGGGCCGTGTGGTTTCCCCCTCAACCTTTATGGGTTTATGTGGTACCCATAACCTTGATTGTTTTATGTGGCTACCCACTCAAAACCCTTTATGGTTTTGTGGCTCCCATCAACCTTGAGGGCCGTGTGGGTACCCACTTCAACCCCTTTATGAGTCGTGTGGGGATCCCCCTCAACCTTTATGGTCCGGGGGCAACCCCCTCAACCCCTTTATGGGCCTGTGGCTACCCACCTAACCTTGATGGGCCCTGGGGTACCCACTCAACCCTTTAGGGTTTCCCTTTTGGGTACCCCCCTCAACCCCTTTATGGTCCCTGTGGTACCCCCTTAACCTTTATGGCCTGTGGCCCACCCACTCAAACCCTTTAAAGGTCCCTGTGGCTACCCACTCAACCTTTTAAAAGGTTTGGGGTGGCTACCCACTCAACCTTGATGGTCCGGGGGTTTAATTTTTTCCTTTTGGGTACCCCCTCAAAACCCTTTATGGTTTTTTGTTGGGTAACCCCCTTTTAAAACCCTTTATGGTTCCCCTGTTGGGTACCCATCAACCTTTATGGTCCCCTTTGGCTACCCCCTAACCCTTTATGTTCCCTGTGGCTACCCCCCTCAACCCCTTTATGGGCCCTTTTGGCTACCCCCTTTAAACCCTTTATGGCCGGGGGGCTTTCCCACTCAAACCCTTTATGGTCCGTGTGGTACCCCCCCCAACCTTGATGGTTGTTGGCTACCCCCCCTTAAATTGATTTGGGTTTTTGTTTGGGTACCCACTAACCTTGATGGTTTTTGTGGCTTTCCCCCCTCAAACCTTTATGGTTTGTGGGGTACCCAAATCAAACCTTGATGGGGCCGTGTGGCTACCCATTTAAAACCCTTTATGGTCCGTGGGGGCTACCCCCTCAACCTTTAGGTTCCCTTGGCTTCCAATCAAAACCCTTTATGGTCCTGTGGGTACCCATCAAAACCCTTTTTGGTTCCCTGTGGTACCCATTTAACCTTGGAAAGGTTCGTGTGGTACCCCCTCAACCTTGATTGGGCCTGTGGCTACCCACCCCCCCTTGAAAGGTTTTGTGGGGTACCCACTCACCTTGATGGGCCCTGTGGGACCCCCTAAAACCTTTTATGGTTTGGGGTGGCTATCCACTCAACCTTAAAGGTGTTGGCTACCCACTCAACTTGATGGTTCCCTGTGGGTACCAAATAAAACCCTTTATGGTTCGTTTGGCTACCCCCTTAACCTTGATGGTTTGGGGGCTACCCCCCTCAACCTTGATGGTCCGTGTGGCCTACCCACTCAACCTTTGGGTTGGTTCGTTGTTTTGGCTTACCCATTAACCTTGATGGTTCAGTGGCCCACCCACTCAAAACCCTTTATGGGGGCCGTGGGCTAAACCCCCTCAAACCCTTTATGGTTCGGGGGTGGGTACCCACCAAAACCCTTTTTTTTCCTGTGGCTACCCACTCAACCCTTTATGGTTTCCCTGTGGCTTCCCCCCTCAACCTTGATGGTCCGGGGTGGCCCACCCCCTAAACCTTGATGGTTTGTTGGTACCCCCTCAACCCCTTATGGTTCCCTGTGGGTAACTAACCCTTATGGTTCCCTTTGGCTAACCCCCTCCAAAACCTTTGATGGTTTGTGGCTACCCAAATCAAACCCTTTTTTTGGGCCGTTTTGCTTCCCCCTCAACCCTTTATGGTTTCCGGGGGGACCCATCAAATTGAGGGCCTGGGGGCTACCCATCAAAAACCCTTATGGTTCCCTGTGGGACCCACTCAACCCCTTTATGGCCGGGGTGGTACCCCCCTTTAACCTTGATGGTCCCTGGGGGCTAACCCCCTTAAACCTTTATGGTCCGGTGGTACCCCTCAACCTTGAGGTCCGTGTGGCTTTCCCACTCAACCTTTATGGTCCTTTTGGTTCCCACTGCCCCTTTTTGGGGCCTGTGGCTAAACCCCCTAAAACCTTTATGGTTCGTGTGGTACCCATTTTAACCCTTTTGGTTCCCTGTTGGGTACCCACTCAAACCCTTTTTGGGGCCGTGTGGGTTTCCCACTCAAAAATTAAAGGTTCGGTGGCTACCCCCTAACCTTGATGGTTTGTGTGGGTACCCACTAACCTTGTTTGGGCCGTGTGGCTAAACCCCTCAAACCCTTGAAGGTCCGTGTGGCTACCACTCCCAAACCCTTTATGGTTTTATGGCAAACCCCCTCAAACCTTTATGGTTTTGTTGGGGGGACCCACTAAAACCCTTTTGGTTTTTTGTGGTAAACCCCTTTAACCTTTTATGGTTTCCGTGGGGGGGCTAACCCCCCCACTCAAAACCCTTTTTTGGGCCGTGGGGGCTAACCCCCTCAAAATATGGGCCGTGTGGGGTACCCATTAAAAAATTTTTATGGTTCCTGTGGGTACCCACTCAACCTTGTGGTTTAGGGGGCTAAAACCCCCTCAAAATTGATGGTCCCTGTGGTTCCCACTCAAACCTTGATGGTTCCCTGTGGTACCACTCAACCCTTTATGGTCCGTGTGGCTACCCCCTCAACCCTGATGGTTTGTTTGGGTACCCACTCAACCCTTTATGGTTCGTGTGGCTTCCCCACTCAACCTTTGATGGTTCCTGTGGCTACCCCCTCAACCCTTTTTGGGGCGTTTGGCTACCCACTCCCCTTGATTTGGTTTTAAAAATTTACCCCTCAACCTTGATGGGCCCTTTGGCTACCCCCTCAAAACCCTTTATGGTTCGTTTTGGCATACCCATTCCAAAAACCCCTTTATGGTTTTGTGTTGGGTACCCAAATCAACCTTTATGGGGCCGGTGGCTACCCACTAAACTTTTATTTGGGTTTGTTTGGCTACCCACTAAAAAATTGATGGTTCGTGTGGTACCCCCTCAACCTTGTTTGGGCCCTGGGCTACCCACTCAAAACCTTTGGTCGGGGTGGGTATCCCCTCAACCTTAAAGGTTCGTATGGCTCCCACTCAACCTTGATGGTTCGTGTGGCTACGTACTGAACCTTGATGGTTCTGTGGCCCACCCACTCAACCTTGTGGTTCCTGTGGCTACCCACTCAACCCTTTTTGGTTCCTGTGGGAATAAACCCATTTCCCCCTAAAACCCTTTATTGTTTATTTGGAAAACCCCCTCAACCTTATGGTTGTGTGGGCTACCCACTCAACCTTGATGGCCGTGTGGGGTACCCACTCAACCTTGATGAGGGCGTTTTGGCTATCCAATCAACCTTGTGGTCCTGTGGCTACCCCCTCAACCTTGATGGTCCGTGTGGCTACCCCTCAACCTTGATTTTGGTTCCCGTGGTTGGCTACCCCAAACAAACCCTTTATTTGGGCCGTGTGGCTTCCAATAACCTTTATGGGTTCGCGTGGCTTCCAAACCCCCTTAAAGGTTTAGGGGCCTGTGGCTAAACCCCCTCAACCCTTTAAGGGCCGTGTGGGTTTCCCACTCAACCTTATGGGCCGTGTGGGTACCCATTTAACCTTTGGTCCTGTGGTAACCCCCTCAAAACCCTTTATGGTCCTGTGGCTACCCACTCAACCTTGATGGGGGCCCCTGTGGCACCCACTCAAACCCTTAAAGGTCCTTTTGGCAAACCCCCTCAACCTTTTAGGTTCCCTTTTGGCTACCCCCTCAACCCTTTATGGTTTTGTGTGGGGTACCCATTCAACCCTTGTGGTTCGTGTTGCTACCCCCTCAACCTTTATGGGGCCGGGGTGGCTAAACCCCCTCAAAATTGATGGTTTTTGGGGGCTACCCACTCAACCTTGATGGTTTTTGTTTTTGGCAACCCCCAAAAAAACCTTTGATGGGCCTTTTTGGGTACCCACTCCCAAAAATTTTGGGGCCGTGTGGGGATCCACTCAACCTTGTTTTGGTCGTTGGCTACCCACTCAACCTTGATGGTTCTGTGGCTACACTGAAAACCCTTGGGTGGTTGTTGGTTTGGGCCCCCTCAACCTGATGGTTCATGGGCTACCCACTCAACCTTGATGGCCGTGTGGGGTACCCCCTCAACCTTGATGGTCCGGGGGCTACCCACTTAAACCCTTTATGGGGCCTGTGGTACCCACTTCAACCTTGATTGGTTCCCCTCCCTTTGTGGGCTACCCAAAAAAACCCCTTTATGGTTTGTGTGGGGGAAAACCACTCAACCTTTATGGTCCCTTTTTGGGTACCCCCTCCAAACCCCCATGGTTCCTGTGGTACCCACTCAACCTTGATGGTTCCCTGTGGCTACCCCCCCTAAACCCTTTATGGTCCGGGGTGGCTACCACTCAAACCCTTTATGGTTCCCTTTTTGGACCCACTCAACCTTGGGGTCCGGGGTACCCCCTCAACCTTGATGGGGTTTGTTTTTGGTACCCACTCAACCTTGATGGGTTCCTGTGGCTACCCATTTAACCTTTGGGGCCGTGTGGAAACCCCCTTAACCTTGATTTGGGCCGTGTGGCTACCCCCTCAAACCCTTTATGGTTCCCTGTGGCTACCCACTAAACCTTTTGGTTCCCTTTTGGGTACCCACCAACCTTGTGGTCCGGGGGTTAATTTTGGGCCGGGGTGGTTTTCCACTAAACCTTGAGGTTCCTTTGGGTTTCCCATCTAAACCTTGATGGTTTTTTGTGGCCCCACTACTAAAAAATTAAAGGGTTTTGGGGTTTTTTAAATTTTTTGGGGCTAAAAACCGTAGGGTTTAATTCAACCCTTACTGTGGTTTAAAACCCTTTTTGTTTTTTCCTTACCGCACCCAATTAACTGTGGTTCCCCTTAAACCATTCCATCACCCACTCAACCATATCTGTGGTTCCACCAACCTTATTTCCTTCAAAACCCCTCAAAATTAAAAGGGGTTGGTCCCCCTTAACCTTACCTTCCACCCCTCATTAAAAGGTTTCCCCCCCTACCCAAAATCAAACCTTATTTCGGGGGTTCCCCTTCACCTTACCTCAAAACCCCCCTCAAAATTTCCTGTGGTCCCACCCCAACCTTACCTCAAACCCCCTCAACCCCCAAATCCTTTAAAACCTTTTTGGTTTCCCCCCACCCCACTCAAAATTCCCCCTTACCCAATTAACCCTTGGGGGTTTCCCCCTTCAAACCCAAATCAACCTTATTTCCTTTTAAAGATTTACCCCTTTCCCTTCACCCAAAACAACCTATTTCCGGTGGTTCCCCCCCCTTAATCCTTCACCCCTCAAACCCTTCACCCACCCAATTAAATGGGGTTTTACTTACCCCCTTCAAACCTTAACATTCAAACCCACTAACCCTTTTGGGTTTTTCCCCCCCCCACCCCACCTTATTCCTGTGTTACCCCACCTTTAACCCTTAACCTCAAAATTAACTTTAGGTTTTTATCTTTCCCCTTCAACCTTAACTTCACCCTCCAATTTATTTATGTGGTTCCCCCCAAAACCATTTTTACTCCCACGGTTTTAAACCGGTTTTGTGAAACTAATTAAAAGGTCCTGTGGAACCAAAGGTTTTGGGTTTAAAAACCGATTTTTTGCAGAATAAAAAATTTTATTGTGGGCTCCCCCCCCAAATTTTGGTTGTTGGTTTTTAAAAAAACCCTTTTATTTTCTTTTTGGGTCCCACTAAGTGGCCTTTTAAAATCAACCCGATGGGGTGTGGTTAAAATAATTAAAGGTTCTTTTCAATTAAAAATTTTCGGGGGCCCCCTTTTACCTTTTGGGTTATTAAAAAAAAAAAACTAAGATTTCCTTTTCCCCCCAATTTAGGGGTTGGAACCCCTTTTAAACTTTAGGCGGGGTTAACCCCGGGGCAAATGGATGGTTCATTTTAAACCCCCTTCAACCCGGGTTTGTTGGTAACCCCAACCCCCTTATCCGGGGATCAACCTTTTGGGCTTGGGTAAAAACTTAACCCAGGGTTTCCTTTGGGTATGTTAGGGCCTTTAAAACCCAAACCCAACCTTTTGGCCTGTTGGTAAAAACCCCTTTAACCCGGGGTTTCCTTGGCTAAATAACCCTTAAATTTTCCCGGGATCAAAATTTGGGGGTTGTTGGTAAAAACCCCCTTAAAACCTTAATTTGGTTGTTGGTAACCCCAAAATTTTTCCCAGGGTCCTGGTGGTTTTTAACCCAAAATTATTTCCCTTTGGAATCAACCTGGATGGGGTTGTAAACCCAAAATTATTCCCCCCGGGACCCCCCTTCGGCCTTATTGTTGGGGAACCCAAAATTATTCCCGGGGAGCCCCCAAATGGGATGTTGTAACCCCCTTTAAAACCCAGGGGGAATTTAACTTTTGGCCTTGGTTTTAAACCCAAAATATTTCCCCGGGGAATCAACCTTTTTGGGGGTTGTTGGTAAAAAACCCCCTTTAAAACCATGGTTTTACTTTGGGTATTTTGGGGCCCCCTGTGGGCTTACCCAATTGTGGTTGATGGGGCCCCCAAAATTATGGTTTTTCCCCTCTGGGCCCTTATTTTCTTTGGGTTTTCCCCCTTTTTAACCTTGGTTTCTTGGCAAACTCCCTTGGGCGTGGCCCCTTTGAGGGTTAAAATTTTTTACCCCAAAAATTTATGGCAAAAATTACCCATCAACCCCCCAGGGTTTTTGGGTACCCACTCAAGAGCCGGGGGACCCACCTCAACCTGTAACCGTTGCGGTTACTTAAACCCTTTTTGGGGTTTGGAACCCCTCAAACCTTTAAGGCCCTGTGGTTACCCAATTGGGTTTTTGTTCCCTTTTGGGACCATAATTAAACCTTTGGAACCCTAAAATTGGGCCATTTGGACGCCAAAAAACCCAATGGGTTTTGGGTTTCCCCCCAACAATTGATTTTCCATTTAATAATTAACAGAAACTAAGATAATTCCTTTTCCTCTATGAGAGATGACCCGTAGACGTGAGAAGCAGTATAACCCAGGGATCAACTGGCTATGTTAGTAACAACATTATAACCCAGGGATCAACTGGCTATGTTAGTAACAACATTATAACCCAGGGATCAACTGGCTATGTTAGTAACAACATTATAACCCAGGGATCAACTGGCTATGTTAGTAACAACATTATAACCCAGGGATCAACTGGCTATGTTAGTAACAACATTATAACCCAGGGATCAACTGGCTATGTTAGTAACAACATTATAACCCAGGGATCAACTGGCTATGTTAGTAACAACATTATAACCCAGGGATCAAATGGCTATGTTAGTAACAACATTATAACCCAGGGATCAACTGGCTATGTTAGTAACAACATTATAACCCAGGGATCAAACTGGCTATGTTAGTAACAACATTATAACCAGGGATCAACTGGCTATGTTAGTAACAACATTATAACCCAGGGATCAACTGGCTATGTTAGTAACAACATTATAACCCAGGGATCAACTGGCTATGTTAGTAACAACATTATAACCCAGGGATCAACTGGCTATGTTAGTAACATGTATGGGTCTTGACAAGTGTTGTGGTGATGTCAGTCAGGAATCATCCGCTCTTCCTGCTGCTGCCTTCATTTCTTTAGCTTTTTTCATTTATAATCGCTTCCGGCTGATCGTATGCGAATACTTTTTCTTCGGGCGTGGCATTGTGTATGAAATTTGTACAATATATGGCAAAATTACGGATCACTGGGATCTGCTACGTCACTCAGAGCGGCACACCTCCTCCTCCTGTCAACTGTTAGTCGGTACTGAGACTCGTGTTGTTGAAGCAGCTCAAACTGCAGCCACCCATAGTGTTACCAATTTGTATTTTGTAGCATTTGGCACTAAAATATAAACAAAAAATGACGAAAAATGTCTAAAAATGACAACAAATATACTACTGTTATGGTATACGTCACAACAATTACGCATTTGCCTCATTTATTATAATTACAGTAACCTTTTTAGAGAATTATCGTACAGATACGAGACATATTATTATTATTATTATAATCAAGGGGAAGCGCTAAACCCGGAGGATTATACAGCGCCTGGGGGGGATGTGGAGGGCATTCAGGCTTAATTCGGGGAACTGGAGTTTACCTGGAGTTTACCTGAAGAGAGTTCCGGGGGTCAACGCCCCCGCGGCCCGGTCTATGACCAGGCCTCCTGGTGAATCAGAGCCTGATCAACCAGGCTGTTACTGCTGGCTGCACGCAAACCAACGTAGGAGCCACAGCCCGGCTGGTTAGGAACTGACTTTAGGTGCTTGTCCAGTGCCAGCTTCAAGACTGCCAGGGGTCTGTTGGTAATCCCCCTTATGTATGCTGGGAGGCAGTTGAACAGTCTCGGGCCCCTGACACTTATTGTATGTCCTCTTAACGTGCTAGTGACAACACCCCTGCTTTTCATTGGGGGATGTGCATCGTCCCTGTGCCAATCCTTATGCTTCGTAGTGAATGATTTTTCGTGTCAAGTCGTACTAGGCCCTCTAAGATTTTCCAGGTGTATATAATCATGTACTCCCCGCCTGAGCATTCCCGTGTAATACAGGTTCAGGAACCTCAAAGCGCTCCCAGTGAATTGAGGGTGTTTTATCTCCTTTATGCGGCGCCGTGAAGGTTCTTACTGAACATATTTCTAGTCACAATTTTCACCTGACTTGAAAGTGCTGGATAGTGTGGCAGCAAATGTTCCAGCTAGATAGAACAAGTGACCGACATGTCCCATCATGGCACAAGGATCGCAATTCCCTAAATCAAGATCCCCTCACCAACATCAAAGGAACCTTCCTTGAGGGGATACTAGACAATAACACCAAAATATAACCAGATTCTTCACCTCATTGCTCGCTTAACATTAACTCATTTTCATTATGTTCGTATAATTCAGCGCCTGACGCGTCACCGCCGCTAAACGTTCACACAACAATTAATCTACGAACATAAATACGTTCACAAATGCCCCCCCCACTTATACAATTAAATAATTAATCAAGCTAACAATTAACTTATGAACAACTAAATTAAATATAAATATACTTTCCAAATTTGACTAGTGGCCAGTTCTTGTGACGAACTGTGATAGAGACTCTCATGTCCCAGGTATCGACGTTCGAGACTGTCCAGGAGGATTTTATTACAGGAGCGAGCAGAATTATTGCGTGTCCTCCTCTGTAACTGAACATCTACTCGTATACATGATATTAATACACGTGTAGTAATATCAAATATGGACATTGTTCTTCAAGGCTGGCTTGAAAACTGCTGACCCCAGGGACGTGTGAAGGGTGAATACCTGGATCACGACTGGGTGACTTGCTGAACCTTCAGGGATTGTGTAAAGTGAATACCTGGAACAGGGACCTGGGTTGGGACTGCTGACCTCAGGGAGTGGTGAAGGAGAATACCTTGTACGCACGCGACGGACACTTGGGTGGGGACTTGCTTGACCTCGGACTGGTGAAGGTGAATACCTGGACCCACGACCTGGGTGGGACTTGCTGACCTTAGATGTGGTGAAAAGTGAAATACCTGGAACACGGACCTGGAGTGGGGACAGCTGACCTCATTGAGAGGTGAAGGGTGAATACCGGGAACCACGACCTGGGGTGGGACTTGCTGACCTCAGGACGGGTGAAAGTGAAGACCTGAGAACACGGACCTGAGGTGGGACTGCAGACCTCAGGGAATGGTGAAGGTGAATACCTGGAAACCACGACCTGGGGTGGACTGCTGACCTCAGGAAGTGTGAAGGGAAAATACCTGAACACAGACCTGGGGTGGGACTCTGACTCTCAGGGAAATGAGTGAGGGTGAATACCTGTATCCATGGACCCTAGGGTGGGACTTGTCTGACTCAGGGAAGTGGTGAAGGGTGAATACCTGGATCCACTGACCTGGGTGGGACTTGCTGACCTCAGGAGACGTAGTAGAGGAAGAATGCCTGGAACCATCGGACTGGGGTGGGACTATCCTGACGCTCAGGGAAGTGGTGACTGGTGGTGATACCTGGATCCACGACCTGGGGATGGGACTTGCTTGACCTCATGAAAGTGGTGACGGGTGTAATACCTGGAACCACAGACCTGGGTGGGGACTGCAGACACTCAGGAAGTGGTGACAGATAAACCTGAAACCAATGACCTAGTGGGACTGTGACCACAGAGAATTGGTGACGGGTGTATCTCAGGACCCACTTGACACTGGGGTGGGACTGCTGACCTCAGGGAAGGTGACGGATGCCATACCTGAACCACGGACCTGGGGTTGGACTTGCATGACCATGAGTACCGGGGGGTAGGACTATGTGAAGCATCACCAGACTTCAAGGGAAAAATCCGGGGCCCACGGATGGAATTCCTGGGGAGATTAGATGCAAAGTTGGGATAGGAAGTGAAGGATAGGAATTTAGGATAGGAAGTGTAGGGATGGGAAGTGTAGATACGTATAGCATAGGAAGTGTAGGATAGGAAGTGGTAGGACAGAAGTGTAGGAACAGGAAGTTGCAGGATAGGAAGTGCAGGATAGACGTGTAGGGATGGGAAGTGGGAAGGGTGAATAGTCTGAGGGGACACAGATGGTCTCCTGGACACATGAACCTGGGGAAAGACTAGTGTAGGATGGTAAGTGTAAAAAAGGGAGTGTAGGATCGAAGTGTAGGATAGGAAGTCTATGATGGAAGCGTGAAGGGAGAGTATCTGAGGACACAGATGGCTCCTTACACATGAACCTGGGGAAATTGAGTGTAGGATGGGAATGTAAGAATAGGAAGTGTAGTATATGCAGTGTAGGGTATGGGAAGTGGGAAGGGAGAATATCCTGAGGAACACGAGATGAGACTCCTGGATATGGAAGTAAGGAAAAGAGTATCTAGAGGGGACACATGAAGGACTCCTGGATAGGAAGGAAGGAAGGAAGATTCTGAGGGGACACAGAGGACCTCCTGATAGGAAGTAAGCAAGGGAGAATATCAGAGGGACACAGAGTGGACTCCTTTGATAGTAAGTAAGGTAAGAAGAATATCTGAGGGACTCAGATGGACTCCTGGATAGGAAGTAAGGAAGAAGAGTATCTGAGGGACACAGATGGACTCCTGGATAGGAATAAGGAATGAGAATAACTGAGGGGACACAGATGGACTCCTGGACTGGAATAATGAAGGAGAATATCAGAAAGGGACACAGATGGACTCCTGGATAGGAAGTAAGTAAGGGAGAATATCCAGAGGGACACCAGTTGGACTCCTTGATAGGAAGTAGGATGGGAGAATATCTGAGGGGACACATGAACCTGTGTAAACCTCAAAACACAGAAAGTGGACTTACATAAGAACTACTTGCCTCCACGTAGCAAGAACTGTACTAAGAGATATTCTGATAATTCAGTGGTAATGAATATGCTCATTGGTTTTTACACTTGGATCAATCCCGGCAGGTTTTCCTGACACTTGTGCTGCTGGTTCACACTAGTAAGTAAGTTACACAATGCTCACCTAGTAGTAAGTTATCACATGCTCACCTAGTAGTAAGTTATCACATGCTCACCTAGTAGTAAGTTATCACATGCTCACCTAGTAGTAAGTTTAGCACATGCACACCTAGAGTAAGTTACCACATGCTCACCTAGTAGTTATTATAGCACATCTCACAAGTAGTAATTATCACCATGCTCACCTAGTAGAAGTTTATCACATGCTCACCTATATAAGTTATCACATGCTCACCTAGTAGTAAGTTATCACATGCTCACGCCTCGTATATTTATCACATTCTCACCTAGTAGTAAGTTATCACAAGCACACCTAGTAGTAAGGTTTATCACATGCCCACCTAGTATAAGTTATCTCACATGCACACCTAGTAGTAAGTTTAACACATGCTCACCTAGTAGTAAGTTAATCACATGCTCACCTATTAGGAAGTATCACATCTCACCTAGTAGTAAGTTAATCACATGCTCAACTAGTAATAAGTGATCAGCATGCTCACCTAGTAGTAAGTTCTCACAACATGCTCACCTAGTAGTAAGTTATCACATGCTCACCTAGTATAAGGTATCAACATGCCCACCTAGAATAAGTTATTCACATGCTCACCTAGAAGTAAGGTTAACACATGCTCCACCTAGTAGTAATTAGGCACATGCTCACCTAGTAGTAAGTTATCACAAGCTCACCTATAGTAAGTTATCACAAGCTCACCTAGTAGTTAAGTTATCACATTCTCACCTATATAAGTATCACATGCTCACCTAGTATAATTATCACAATGCTCACCTCGTAGTAATTATCACATGCTCACCAGTAGTAAGTTAACACCATGCTCACCATATAAGTTATCACATGCTCACCTAGTAAAAGTTAACACATGTTCACCTAGTAGTAAGTTTTACACATGCGCACCTAGTAGGAATTTTATCACATGCTCACATAGAAGTAATTTATCACAGTTCACCTAGTCGTTAATTATCACATGCTCCCTAGTAGTAGTTATCATATGCACACCTAGTATTAGTTATCACATGCTCACCTAGTATAAGTTATCACATGTCTCACCTATAATAAGTTACACATGTTCACCTAGTAGTAAGTTTAACACAGAGCTCGACCTTAGTATTAGTTATCACATCTCAACCTAGTAGTAAATTACACATCTCACCTAGTAGTAAGTTTTTTAAAACAAAAAAAATTTCACTTGCTCACTAGTAGTAGTTATCATATGCGCACCTAGTAGTTAAGTTACACATGCTCACCTAGTAATAATTTATCACTTAGTTCACTCAGAAGTAAGGTAGTTATTGATATCGACTTGTTCACCTAGTATTAAGTAGTTATTGTTATCACTGTTCACCTAGTAGTAAGTAGTTTATTGTTATCACTTGTTCACCTACAGTAATAATTATTGTTATCACATGTTCACCTAGTAGTAGAGTTATGTTTATCACTTGTTCACCTAGTATTATGTAGTTTATGTCTTATCCACTTGTTCAACTATAGTAAGTATTTACGTATCACTTGTTCACCTAGTAGTAAAAGTTATCATTTGTTCACTAGTATTAAGAAGTTATTATCACCAGTGTTCACCTAAAGAAGTAGGAGTTTAGTTTTTTTTTATTGTTATCACTTGTTCATCTAGTGGTAAGTGAGTTTAATGTTATCACTTGTTCACCTAGAAGTAAGTAGTTTTGTTAGCACTTGTCATCAAGTAGTGAGTAGTTTATTGTTATCACATTTGTCACCTAGTAGTAAGTAGTTATTATCATTTGTGTCACCTATAGTGAGTAGTTATTGTTATCACTTGTTCACCTAGTAAGTGAGTAGGTTATTGTTTATCACTTGTTCATCTAGTTTAATATATTATTGTTTATCACTTGTTCACCTAGTTAGTAAAGTAGTTGTTGTATCACTTGTTTCATCTAGTAGTGAGTAGTATTGTTTATCACTGTGTCACCTAGTAGTAAGTAGTTATAACATTTTGTTCACCTATTAGTGAGAAGTTATTGTTATAACATTGTTCACCTAGTATTATGTAAGTTATTGGTATCACTTGTTCACCTACCATTAAGTAATTAGTGTTATCACTTGTTCACCTAGTAGTAAGTAGTTATTGTTATCATTTGTTCACCTAGTATTAAGTAGTTATTGTTATCACTTGTTCAACTAGTAGTAAGTAGTTACTGTTATCACTTGTTCACCTAGTAGTAAGTTATCATTTGTTCACTTAGTATTAAGTAGTTATTATCACTTGTTCACCTAGAAGTGAGTAGTTATTGTTATCACTTGTTCACGTAGTAGTGAGTAGTTATTGTTATCACTTGTTCATCTAGTGGTAAGTAGTTATTGTTATCACTTGTTCACCTAGTAGTAAGTAGTTGTTGTTATCACTTGTTCATCTAGTAGTGAGTAGTTATTTTATCACTTGGGTCACCTAGTAAAAGTATTATTAGCATTTGTTCACCTAGGTAGTGATGTAGTTTTGGTTATCAGACTCGTTCACCTAGTATGAGTTAAGTTTATGTTTATCACTTGTCACCTAGTAGTAAGTTATCACTTTTCACTTAGTATGAGTAGTTATTTATCGCTTGTTTCACCTCGTAGTAAGTAGTTATTTGTTATCACTTGTTCACATAGTTAGAGATAGTTTTATTGTTATCAGCACTTGTTCGACCTAGTAGTAAAGTATTGATTTTCACTTGTTCACCTAGTAGTGAGTAGTTATTGTATCAACTTGTTCAACTATTGTGAGTATTATTGTTATCACTTGTTCACCTAGTATAAGAGTTTATTCCCTATCACTTGTTGCACCTAGAGTGATAGTTGTTATCACTAGTTCAACCTAGTAGTGAGTAGTTATTGATATCACTTTGTTCACCTAGTAGTGAGTAGTTAGTGTTATCACTTTGTCGCCTAGTATAAGTAGTGTATTATCACTTGTTTCACTAGTAGTAAGTAGTTATTGTTTTATCACTTGTCACCTATAGTGAGTAGTTATTGTTATCAGTTGTCACCCTAGTAGTGAGTAGTTATTGTTATCCACTTGTTCACCTATTCTGAGTAGTTATTGTTATCACTTGTTCGCCTAGTAGTAAGTAGTTATTATCACTTGTTCACCTAGTAGTAAGTAGTTATTGTTATCACTTGTTCACCTAGTAGTGAGTAGTTATTGTTATAACTTGTTCACCTAGCTGTGAGTAGTTATTGTTATCAATTGTTCACCTAATAGTAAGTTATCACATTAGTTCACCTAGATATAAGTATTATTGTTATCACTTGTTCACCTAGTAGTAAGTAGTTGTTATCACTTGTTCACCTAGTAGTGAATAGTTATTGTTATCACTTGTCTATCTAGTAGTGAGTAGTTGTTGTTATCACTTGTTCACCAATAGGAATAGTTATTGTTATCACTTATTCCTAGTAGTGAGTAGTTATTGTTGCACTTGTTCAACCTAGTTAGGAGGTATTATTGTATTTATCACTTGTTCAGTCTAGATTAGTAGTTGATTTTCTTCACTTGTTCACCTAGTAGTGAGTAGTTATCACTAGTTCACATAGTAGAGTAGTTATTGTTATCACGTGTTCACCTAGAGTGAGTAGTTTATTGTTATCACTTGTTCACCTAGTATGAGTAGTCCATGTTATCACTTGTTCACCTCTAGTGAGTAGTTATGCTTAACACTTTTCACCTAGTAGTAAGTAGTTATTATCACATGTTCAGCCTAGTATAATAGTTATTGTTATCACTTGTTCACCTAGTAAGGTGAGTAGTTATTGTATTAACTTGTTCACCTATTTGAGTAGTTATTTTTATCAATTGTTCACCTAATATAAGTTATCTCTTGTTTCACCTAGTATTAAGTAGTTATTGTTATCACTGTTCACACCTAGTTAGTAATAGTTATTGTATCACTTGTTCACCTAGAAAGTAAGTATTTATTGTTATCACTATGTCTATCTAGTAGTGGAGTAGTTTATTGTTATCACTTGTTCACTCTAGTAAGAGATATTATTGTGTCACTTGTTCACCTATTAGTAAAGTATTTATTTGTATCACTTGTCTATCAGAAGTAAGTATTATTGTTATCACTTGTACACCTAGTATAAGTAATATTGGTTATCACTTATCCATCTATAGTGAGTAGTTATTGTTATCACTGTTACCACCTAGTATGAGTATTATTGTTATCACTTGTTCACCCTAGTAGAGATAGTTTATTGTTGTCACTTGTTCACTAGTTAGTGATTAGTTATTGTTATCACTTTTCACCTATTAGTGAGTAGTTATTAAAATCAATTGTTCACCTAGTAGAGAGTAATTGTATTATCACATGTTCACCTAGTAGTAGTAGTTAAGTTATCACTTGTCTATCTATAGTGATAGATTAATTGTATCAACTGTTCACCTAGAGTGAGTATTAGTGTTAACACTTGTTCATCCTAGTAAGTGAGTAGTTTATTGTTAACACTTGTTCACCTATAGTGGAGTAGTTATTGGGTTAATCTCTTGTTCACCCAGTAGTGAGTAGTTATTGTTATCACTTGTTCACCTAGTAGTGAGTAGTTACTGTTATCACTTGTTCACCTAGTAGTAAGTAGCTATTGTTATCACTTGTTCACCTAGTAGTGATTATTGTTATCACTTGTTCACCTAGTAGTAAGTAGTTATTGTTATCACTTTTTCACCTAGTAGTGAGTAGTTATTGTTATCACTTGTTCACCTAGTAGTGAGTAGTTATTGTTATCACTTGTTCACCTAGTAGTGAGTTATCACTTTTTCAACAAGTAGTGAGTAGTTATTATTATCACTTGTACACCTAGTAGTAAGTAGTTACTGTTATCACTTGTTCACCTAGTAGTAAGTAGCTATTGTTATCACTTGTTTCACCTAGTATGCATTATTTTTTATCACTTGTTCACCTCGAGTAAGTAGTTATTGTTATCACTTTTCACCTAGTAGTGATTAGTTATTGTACACTTGATCACCAAGTAGTGAGTATTATTGGCTATCGCTTTGTTTAGGATGGATGGATCCCGTCACATGACAAGCTGGTCAGGTAATAATTGTACAGTCCTTGTAGTAATGTAAATGTAATAATTTAGAAATCATCGTTATTATAATTTAATACACACACGTCCGTTTACCACCAAGGCATGGGTGACCACCAAGGCAGGGTTGACCCAACAAGGCAGGGTGACCCACCAAGGCAGGTGACCCACCAAGACCAGGGACCCACCCAAGGCAGGGTGACCCCACCAGGCAGGTGACCCCCAAGCAGGGTGACCCCACCAAGCAGGGTGACCCACCAAGGCAGGGTGCCCGAGAGAGAAAAACTTTTATCAATCATTCCATCACGTCTTGCAACAGGGCACACACACGCATTAAGAAATTGCACCATTAACACCCTCCTTCAGAGTGTTGGCCTCTGACTTTATATCTCCAGGGCTCACACTCAAACAACACGTCAAATCCTAAAACAACTGGTCTCCATTCGCTACTTATCTAACATACATGTATGCTTGCTCGAAGTCCAAGCATCTCCCTCACAAAACCTCCATTTATCCCCTATCTTCTCCAACTCCTCCTAGGCCGACCCCGACCACCGCCATCTCCCCTCCACTATAGAATTTAACTCTCTCTCGAATGCCATTTAATTTCGTACCATCCTCCGACATGTTATATTTGTTTTCGGTAATCAGCGCACCTCCTCCTAATTTCATACTACGGATTCTCTACACTACGCTCATACATATACATCTCCACGGTCTCCATCTTCTTTGCAGCAACATTCAACACTCAGCTTCACACTGTCTCCATCAGTCCTTCTTGCAGAACATTTCACCACTCATGCTTCACACAGTCTCCAGTCTTCTTTGCGTTGCAAGACATTCACCACTCAGGCTTCACACTGTCTCCAGTCTTCTGCATCACATTCACCACTCATGCTCTACACTGTATCCAGTCTTCTTGCTGCAACATTCACAACTCAGGCTCACACTCATATAAGAGCATCGGTATAAACTATACTCTCATACATTCCCATCTTTGCTTCCTTGTTAATGTTGTTAGTCTCCCAGACCGTCCTCAATGCAACCAGCTCACAGTTTTCACCTCTCGTTAGTTCTACGATTGAATGACAATAAAAAAACATCAAAATGTAGGTTAGAATTAATCCAGGAATACCTGACCTGGTGACTCAACAAACTTTACCTCCCGATGATCCTAACTTGGCCACTCAACTTCCTCCTAGCCTACTTTATACCGTTCTTTTTTTCTTGGTAGAGAGGGTTATATTATGCTGTGTGCTATATTATGTTAAGTTTTATTTGTCCATATTAGACTTTATATTAATATTATGTCACATTATATTATAAGAAATTAACATAAACATGGAGATAAATGCGATAACGCATTCGACACAATGGAAAATTAAACACACATGCATATAATACGATTTCTTTATAGACAACGTTTCGCCCACAAGTCACACACACACTACCAAGCAGTACTGAGGCATGCAATAATGAAAATATAGAGTCATGTGTAGAATTTTGAAGGTGATTGGCTCAAAGAGGTTGGATTTGAGAAAGACTGAGGGTCGACTGGTGGTGGTGTTACTCTTGACGTAGTCAGACTGAGGGATCGACTGGTGTGTTGTTACTCTTTGACGTATCTGACTGAGGATCGACTGTGTTGGTGTTACTCATTACGTAGTCCATACTGAGGAATCGACTGTGGTTGTGACTCTTGACGTAGTCAGACTGAGGATCGGACTGGTGGTGTTGTTTCTCATGACGTAGTCCAGACTGAGATCGACTGGTGGGTGTGTTACGCATGACGGATCAGACTGAGGATCGACTGTGTGGTGTTTACTCTTGACGTAGTCATACCTGAGATCGACTGGTGGTGGTGTACTCTTTGACGTAGTCAGACGATGGATCGACTGGGGGGGGGTTACTCTTGACGTAGTCAGACTGAGGATCGACTGGTGTGTGTTACTCTTGACGAGTCAAGCTGAGGGATCCGACTGGTGGTGGTGTTACTCATGAACGTATCCAGACTGAGGGATCGACTGTGGTGTTTTTACTGCTGACGTAGCCAAACTAGAGGGAACGACTGGTGGATGGTGTTCCTCAGACTATCAGCCTGAGGATCGACTGGTGGTGGGTTACTCTTGACGTAGACAACAGAGGGATCGACTGGTGGTGGAGTTTACTCATGACGTATCAGACCTGAGGGATCGACTGGTGTGGTGTTACTCTGACAGGTCCAGCACATTTCTGAGGCAATCTTCCTTTATTATTAATGTCTTTTTTTAATAAATCATGTACAGTTTACGGGATGTTGTGTGAATGACCGTCATCCATCACATCTCTCTTCAGGAAAAATGTTTGGTAAAGTCCGTTATTTGGTTTTGATGGACCAGTGCTCAGATGTCATCAGCTGTAATTAATGTTTGTTCGCAATTTTATATGCACTTATGTACGTAATAAAAAACTCACCAGTTCTGAAAATATAAATATCGCAGTAACTGTATCGAGGAAGAACATAAAGGCACAATACCGTGACTGGAACAATACGTAATAACTCGAGCACTGGAGAAACAAACTTATGACGGACCTTTTGGAAAATAGTTAACAAGTACTTTTTCCAGTTCCTGGAGGATTAATTAGATGTTTGTGTAGTTTAGACCAACCTCCACATTAATTAGCTTCATGACACAACCAAGATTGTTATTCGCTGCTGCTGTATTAACTCACTAATTATCAAACACTTCCCGGTAATAAACATGACAGTCGTTTTTGAATACTTCCTCTTCATTACATAATACTAAAGACTAATTAACACAAATACAATGTTACTTTTTCTCGTTAAGTAATGTAAATTTAATCATGCACTCATATGACCATTTAAGTTAGCAAGTACCAGACACGAAACTTAGTGGGAAAACTTTCTTCTTCAACTTACATTCACAAATAACGTTGAGCTAAGAAATTGTTTCAACCAAATTAAGTTTCCAAAATTCAGTACACAACTGCAGAGCAACCTTTTGCCAATGATCAACGTTCGCTCTGTTCTTCAATGTGTCCTTCCTCACTACTGACTCAGAAATTGCATTGGCCTGAAGTTTTACGGTTCGCTTTTCATGGGTCCAACCCCACCTGTTCCGTGGTTTGAGTTCTTTCACAACTGACTGCATTTGCTATTTGGACAGAAGCTCAGCTTCAAAGACGACTTATAAGCTTTTTAAAACAAATAAAATCATGAATATTTTGCTAAAATAGTGCTAGTAAGAGAATATAAACCTCTACTGAGAAGAAAGTGAACATTATCAACAGGTGGTGTTTATTAAGGTTATCTATCTAGAAAGTTGAAGCCAAGGTTAGACCAACGAGAATCATCGCTTCTTGCTCTCAATCTCTTTCCTGTCACACTGCCAACAATGTTGCACACCAATGTTCAACAACATTTGTTCTTACATATTTTACATCATCTTCAGTCGCAAAGCCGAGAAGATAATGAAAATTTATAAGAACAAAGAAAGGAGGAACACATCAAGTAGGGCCCAACTGGTTCTCACTTGGGCAGGTCCATGTGAAACTTAAACCCATTAACTAAAACATTCATAACGAGTACTTTCTATATAGTCCAAGGCCAAATTAACTGATGAGTTTCTGAACCACAGAAAGAGAATATATAGGGATCATTAAAAAATGGAGTTAATTGACCCAAAACTTAAAACCGATTCAATATCCTGCTGCGAGACATAGAGAGTAATATAATAAACAACACTAATATTAAGTTAAGAAAGTTTCTTTCATGTAAAATAAACCTTAAGACAGTGGGCTCTCTTTTAAAGGTATATTGGAACTTTTACTGATATAATATTAGTCCACACATTTGATTCAGTGAAATATTCGAAATACAAAAGGTATGAAATAAACTAATCTAACTTGTGCAACAACTTGGGTATCGTTTTTATTGTGGAACGTTGTCGCTAACCAGCGGGCTTACTCAGTCCACCACTGTGAAAAAGAGTAATTATAAGTGTTGCACAAGTGACTAATTTATCACATCAGTAGAGGCCTAAAATCACTTTGCTTTCCGCATTCTTCACTCTCTTGAGGGTGGTCGAGAGATGCTTGCTGGTATCCTCATCTTTGCATAATGGCAGGATAAAGCGAACCAGGACAGGGATTCTGCTTGCATATTATCTCCTGCAGTGATGATAGTATATAGTGGAGATGAGAGAAAACCCAGCCTTCTGGTGCAACATTGTTGGCACTGTGACAAGAAGAGTTGAGAGCAAGAAAGAGATAAGTTTAGTAGTGGTAACCTTGCTTCAACTTTCCTAGACATAGCCTTTAATACATAAGAACAGAAGAACATAAAACGAAGGAACACTGCAGAAGGCCTACTGGCCCAAGCGAGCAGGACTCAAGTCTCCTACCGGCTTAAGCCCATCACCCAACCTAGTCAGGTCCAGGTCACATTGACTTAAGGGAGGAACACGTCAACCGACCAGGTAGCACAACTATCAGGTCTAAACTCACACCCACACCACATCCCACTCATGTATTTATCAACCTATTTTTAAAGCTACACAACGTTCTGGCCTCTATAAACGGTACTTGGGATATTGTCACTCATCTCAACTCTATTACCAAACCATACTTTTCCTATATCCTTCTGAATCTAACTTTTTCCACTTAAAAAAACCCATTGCTTGCGATCCTGTCTAGGCTAGATATTTTTCAGCACACTATATACATCCCCTTTAGTTATTCCTGTCTTCCATTTATACACCTCAATCATATCCCCCCTAATTCTACGGTCTTTCCTAAGAGAGTGGGCAGATTCATGCCCATAGTCTAACCGCATAGGAAGGTTCTGAACAGGGAATCAACTTTGTCATGCCTCCTTTGTACATTTTCCAGAGAATTTAATATCCCTTCGTAAATAAATGTGACCAAACTGTGCAGCATAATCTTAAATGAGGCCTAACCAAGGTTTGAATATTTAGTTGAAGACAACCTGTAGGACGTCCTATTATTTATGCTTCTGATATGAAGCCAAGGATTCTATTTGCTTTAATGCGAACACTTAAGCACTGTGTCTTGTTTCAGATTAACGCTCAACCAGAACTCCTAAATCTTTTTTCGCAATCCCGTAATATTAAAACTACATTATTTAGTTTATATGTGCATGGTTTATTGTCCTGGTCCCAACATTTAGAACTTTGCATTTGTCTATATTAAACTGCAGCTGCAACTTCTCCGACCACTGCATCAGTCTATTCAAATCTTCCTGGAGTGCTCGATATGTCCTCGCAGAATGAATTCTACGGCCTATTTGGTGTCCCCATCGCAAACTTGCCCGATGTCCGCTTCTTTATGCCCACATCTATGGTCGTTTATGTAGAATTGTGAACAGCAGGGGCCCAACACTGACCCCTGTCGGAACACCGCCGCATGACACTCCCCACTCCTGATTTCTCGCACCCATTTGATGCAACTCATCTGCTGCCCTAATTGTCAACCATAGCTCTATCCAGGAAAACATTTTCTTCCTCCTATCCATGTTTTTAATTTTCCTCAATAGTCCTCTGATGTGGACCCTGTCTAAAGCCTTACTGAAGTCCAAATACACAATATCATATACATTACCATGATCTACCCCTCAAATACCTTAGTGAAAAAAGTTAATAAAGTCGTAAGGCAGGCAGCCCCTTTGTAAAACCAAGCTGAGATTCGTTGATTAATTTTATGCTTTTCAAGTGGCTATGAACTGCCTGCGGCAATTATTGATTCCATAAATTTCCCACAATGGAAGGTAGGCTTATTGGTCATAGTTCGAAGTCTAAAGGACCTGTCGCACCTTTTTTGAAATAGGTATCACATTTGCCATTTACCTACATATCCGGGCACCATGCAGTTGTAGTGATATTTGAAAGATTAGCCAAAGGGGTGCTAAGCTCCCTATACATTCCTTTAGAACCCTTGCATACAGTTCATCAGGCCTGTGGGGATTTGTTAGGTTTTAATTTATCTATTTGCCTAAGGACCATGTCACTGGACCCTAAATGCACATTTTATAGCGTCCTGTTCTACATAATTTATCATTACTGGGAATATCGCTGGTAACCACCTGTTAAAAACTGAGAGGAAGTATGTGTTAAAAAATTCTAACACATTACCTTATCACTGTTCAGTGAGCTGACCCGAGGAACCTTTTTGAGTTGGCCTATCTTGTCCCTGATCTTACTTCTGTATACCTGAAATAATCCTTTTGGGTTAGTCTTCGATTCTCTCTTGCAACTTTAACCTCATAATCTCTTTTTGCTTTTCTAATTCCCTTTTTTATTTCTCTCTTTAACTGAAATATAACGATTTCTCAATTGCCCCTCTCCCTTTTGATTTGCCTATATTAATGCCTCTCTTTTGACCAACAGAGATTTAATCTATAGTTCATCCATTTAGGATCATTTTTTGTTTGTTCTGATTTATCCCTATTTGAACATAATTTACTGAGCAGCTAGAACTAGCCCAGGAAAGCAACATATCGTGCACCATCACCACCTACTGACCCTAATCAGGTCATGCCAGTTTCAGCCCACCTAAGTATTTTTTTTCAGTACCTATGAAACAGCCAAGCGAAAGTCAGGACGAGACGTGAATGTCAACATTATATTTGCTGCCTCACTTAAGTGCCAATTACTTATATTTAATACCAAGTACTAGTGATGGTGTTAATGAGGTGTGTGACAAGTGTTCTACTCAGAGTGTAAAATAAGATCAAGTGGCTTTAACGTTATAATAAATTCCACATAAACTTAAGATAATTCCTTTTCCTCTATGAGGGATGACCCGTAGACGTGAAAGCATATAAACCCAAGGGGGGATCAACTGGCTATGTAGTAACAACAATCATAACCAGGGATATCAACTGGCTATGTTTAGTACAACATATAACCCAGGGTCAACTGGCTAGATAGTAACAACATTATAACCCAGGATCAACTGCAATGTTTATAACAACATTATAACCCAGGGAAGCAACTGGCTATATTAGTACAACATTATAACCCAGGGATCAACTGGCAATGTTTAGTAACAACATTAGTTAACCCAGGGGATTCAACTGGCCTATGTTAGTAACACCATAATAAACCAGGGATCAACTGTCTATGTTAGTAACAACATTATAAACAAGGAGATCAACTGCTATGTTATTAACAACATTATAACCCAGGGATCAACTAGCTAAGTTAATGGTAACAACCATTAAAAGCCACCAGGATCAACCTGGCTATGCTTTATAACAACATTACAAACCCCAGGGGATCAACGGTCTATGTTAGTAACATGTGTGGGTCTTGACAAGGTGTTGTGGTGATGGTCCAGTCAGGAATCTCCGCTCTTCCTCTGCTCTGCTGCCTTCTTTCTTAAGGTCCAGCACTTTCTGAGGCAATTTCCTTTTTTTCTTTTTTTAATAATCAGTGTACATTTTAGGGGTGTGTGTGAAGACGTCACCACACATCTCCTTCAAAAAATTTTTGGGTAAAGGGTTTTTGGGTTTTTGATGGACAGTGCTCGGGTGATCACTGTAATTAATGTTTTTTGCAGATTTTTGTATGCACTTTATGTACGTAAAAAAACTCACCAGTTTCGTGAAAATAAAAATCGCAGACTGTACGGGAAGAACAAAAAGGGAAAATCCGGACTGGAACAATACTAAAAAACTCGTGCACTGGAGAAAAAAACTTATGCGATTTTTTGGAAAATATTTAAAAAGTACTTTCCCGTTTGGAGATATTTAGATTGTGGTATTTAAACCATCCTCCACTTTAAAATTAGCTAGGGAAAAACCCAAGATTTTTATGTGGGCCTGCGCTGTATTTAACTCACTAATTACAAACTCTTCCCCGGGTAATAAACTGACATCTTATTTGAATTACTTCCTCTTCAATTACTTAATACTAAAGACTATTAACACAATACAATTTACTTTTTTCGTTAAGAAAATGTAAATTTAATCGGCACCTGATGACACTTTTAAGTTAGCAAGTAACAGACACGAACAAGTGGAAAACTTTCTTCAATTCTTCAAAAATAACGTTGCTAAAGAAAGTGTTTCAAAAAAATTAAGTTTCCAAAAACGTACCATCAGAGAAAATTTTTTGGACAATGATCAACTTTCCCCTTTTTTCTTCAATGTTCTCTTTCCTCACTACTGACTCATAAAATTGCAGGGGCCTAAAGTTTTACGGTTCGCTTTTCGGGGTTCCAAACCCCCACCTTTCCGGGGGTTTTTTTCTTCACTACTGCTGCATTTGCTATTTGGACAGAAGCTCAGTTCAGAAAACGAACTTTATAACTTTTAAACAAATAAATCAAAATTTGTTGCTAAATGTGCAGTAAGAAAAATATAAACCACACCTGGAGAAATGTGAACATATCTTCAGGTGGTTTTTTATTAAGGGTTATTTCTAGAAAGTTAAGAAAGGGTTAGACACGAATCATCTTTTTCTTGCTCTAACTCTTTCCTGCACACTGCCAACAATTTTGCACCAGATTTTCCCTACAACTTTGTTCTTACATATTTACTCTCTTATCAAAAATCCCGACTGAAGTAATGAAAATTTATAAGAACATAAGAAAGGGGAAAAACCCAGCAGGGGGCCCATTTGGTTCATACTTGGCAGGCCCCATGTGAAATTTAAACCCCTTTTAACTAAAATATTCTTTAAACGATACTTTCATATAGTCAGAGCAAATTACTGAAAAGTTTCAGACACAGAAAGAAAATATAGGGTCAGAAAAAATGGAGTATTGACCCCAAAAATTAAAAAACCTATTCAATATCCCCGGGGAGACATAGAGAGTAATATAAAAACAAAACTAATATTAACTAAAAAATTTTTTTTAATGTAAAATAAACTTAAGACAGGCGGCTCTTTTTTAAAGGGATATGGAAATTTTACTGATGATAGATATTAGTCACCATTTTGGTTTAGGAAAAATTCATATACTAAAGTATGATATAAACAAAATCTAACCTTGTGAAAAACTTGGGGATCTTTATTTTGGAAACGTTTCGCTAACCACGGGTTCCTAGTCCAACACGTGAAAAAAAAGTAATTATAAGTGTTGCACATGTGACTAATTTTTAAAAATCAAGAGGCCTAAAAACGCTTTTGTTTCCCGCCCCCTTTTTCATCTTGTGGAGGGGGGCAGGATGGCTGGTATCCCTCTTTGGCAGTATGGAGGATAAAAAGACTGGGCAGGGGTTCTTTTTGCTATTATCCCCCGGGAGTGTGATGGATATAGTGGAGGGTGGAGAGAACCCTTTGGTGCAACATTTTGGCACGGACAAGAAAAAGGGGAAAAAAAGAGAAAAAAGGAATTTTAAAAAAAAGAAAAAGAAAAAAGAAAAAGAAAGAAGGAAAAATGCAGAAGGTATGGCCCATCAGGCAGTTTTCCAAGCTCCAAAACCGGCAAGAAGCCCCAACCCAGCAGGCGGTCAATTGCTTAAAAAGGGGGGGCACGGCAACCCAACCCTGGTAGCCAAAAGCTTCAGGTCTAAAACCCCACCCCCCAAATCCCTCATGTATTTTCCAAATATTTTTTAAAACTACACCAACGTTTGGCCCTAAACGGGACTTTTTGGGGTTTGTTTCCCCTCATCCACAACTCTATTTCCAAACCAGTACTTTCCCATATCCTTCCTGAATCTGAATTTTTCCAACTTAAAACCATTGCTGCGAGTCCTGTCTAGGCTAGATATTTTCAGCACACTATTTACATCCCCTTTATTTATTCCTGTCTTCCATTTATACACCTCAATCATATCCCCCCTAATTCTACGTCTTTCTAGAGAGTGCAGATTCAGGGCCCTTAGTCTATCCTCATAGGGAAGGTTTCTGATACATGGGATCAACTTTGTCATCCTCCTTTGTACATTTTCCAGAGAATTTATATCCATTCTGTAATAAGGTGACCAAAACTGTGCAGCATAATCTAAATGAGGCCTAACCAAGGATGTATAGAGTTGAAGAACAACCTGAGGACTCCTATTATTTATGCTTCTTGATATGAAGCCAAGGATTCTATTAGCTTTATTGCGAACACTTATGCACTGTTGTCTTGGTTTCAGATTACTGCTAACCAGAACTCCTAAATCTTTTTCGCAATCCGTAATATTAAGATCTACATTATTTAGTTTATATGTGGCATGGTTATTGTCCTGTCCAACATTTAGAACTTTGCATTTGTCTATATTAAACTGCATCTGCCACTTCTCCGACCACTGCATCAGTCTATTCAAATCTTCCTGGAGTGCTCGAATGTCCTCGTCAGAATGAATTCGACGGCCTATTTTGGTGTCATCGGCAAACTTGCCGATGTCGCTCTTTATGCCCTCATCTATGTCGTTTATGTAGATTGTGAACAGCAGGGGCCCAACACTGACCCCTGTGGAACACCGCTCGTGACACTTCCCCACTCTGATTTCTCCCCATTTATGCAAACTCTCTGCTGCCTATTTGTCAACCATGCCTCTATCCAGGAAAAAATTTCTCCTCCTATTCCATGTGTTTTAATTTTCCTCAATAGTCTCTGATGTGGGACCCTGTCAAAAGCCTTACTGAAGTCCATATACACAATATCATATTCATTACCATGATCTACCTCCTCAAATACCTTAGTGAAAAAAGTTAATAAATTCGTAAGGCAGGAACGCCCCTTTGTAAAACCATGCTGAGATTCGTTGATTAATTTATGCTTTTCAAGGTGGCTATGAACTGCCTCGGCAATTATTGATTCCATAAATTTTTCCCACTATGGAGGTTAGGCTTATTGGTCTATAGTTCGAAGCTAAGGACCTGTCCCCTGTTTTGAAAATAGGTATCACATTTGCCATTTCCACTTATCTGGCACCATGCCAGTTTGTAGTGATATGTTGAAAAGATTAGCCAAGGTGTGCTAAGCTCCTCTTTACATTCCTTTAGAACCCTTGCATACAGTTCATCAGGGCCGGGGGATTTGTTAGGTTTTAATTTACTATTTGCCTAAGGACCATGTCACTTGTGACCCTAATAGTGCACAGTTTATTATCGTCCTGTTCTACATAATTTATCATTACTGGAATATCGCTGGTATCCTCCTGTGTAAAAACTGAGAGGAAGTATGTGTTAAAAATTCTACACATTTCCTTATCACTGTCAGTGAGCTGACCCGAGGAACTTTTGAGTGGGCCTATCTTGTCCCTGATCTTACTTCTGTATACCTGAAAGAATCCTTTGGGTTAGTCTTCGATTCTCTTGCAACTTTAACCTCATAATCTCTTTTTGCTTTTCTAATTCCCTTTTTTATTTCTCTCTTTAACTGAATATATCGATTTCTCAATTGCCCCTCTCCTCTTTTGATTTGCCTATATATGCCTCTCTTTTGACCAATCAGATATTTTAATCTATTGTTCATTTCCATTTAGGATCATTTTTGTTTGATCTGATTTCCCTATTTGGAACATAATTTGACTGAGCAGCTAGAACTATGCCCTGGAAAGCATCATATCGGCAACCATCACCACCTACCTGACCCTTAGTCAGGTCATTCCAGTTCAGCCCACCTAAGTAATTTTTCAGTCCTATGAAATCAGCCAAGCGAAAGTCAGGGACGGAGACTTGATTGCCATTATTAGGGGAATTCCATGATATATTAAAACTGAGTGATTTGTGATCACTTTCCCCAAGCTCATCATTAACCTCAAGATTATTAATTAGTGTTTCCCTACTGGCAAGAACCAAGTCAAGGAGGTTATTTCCCTAGTTGGCTCTGTCACAAACTGTTTTAAAAAACAATCCTGGATCGTATCAAGAAAGTCACCTGACTCTAAATTTCCTGTTCAAATTGTTCCAGTCAATCTGTCTATAGTTGAAATCTCCCATTAGCACAACATTTTCGTATGTAGATGCCTTACGAATTTCGTCCCATAGAAGTTTACTGCACTCCCTATCAAGATTTGGGGCCCTGTAAATCACACCCAAAATTAGTTTTTCTCGGCCCTCGAGAAGCTGTAACCAAACAGATTCAGTGGCTGACGCTTCTAATTTAATATCTTGTCTAACACAACATTTTAAATTGTCTCTGACATACATCGCTACTCCACCACCTTTCCTGTTGACCCTGTCAGTGTGGAATAATTTATAGCCTTGTATGTGACATTCAGAGGGCATCTCTCTATCTTTCAGATTGAGCCAGGTCTCTGTTATAGCAATAATATCTATGTTTCCTGCACTTGCAATTAATCTTAGCTCATCTATCTTATTTCTTACACTCCTGCTATTAGTATAGTAAACCTTAAGGGAGCTAGTCCCTTGCTGCCCTCTGCTGTCCCCCTTTGTTTGCTGACCTGATCTATTGTCTTTATTTATAACTTCATGCTGAATGCCTTTTATACCCATGAATCCCTATGCTAACTTTTATATAGTATAGGATGATAAAGTCTACTTGAATTTAGGGAACTTAAACTACATGTGTTTAAGGCAAAAATACATATTTTCTTCATAAGTTTAACTTCAGAACGTAAGAGGTATAAATTAATGTTGATACATTTATTACCATGGAAGACCTGCAGTCAAATACTGGAGTCGACGGCTGGTGTCCGAACTCCCCGAGGTCGAGTCCAGTATTCTGCCTTCTTCCTTTTACTGTTTTATTCTTATTTTAAAACAATGTCACATAATTTATGGTATGTCATGAGCGAATGAGATCATTCAGCACATCAGCTGTAATCAGAAAATTAATAAAAGTTTACTCATTCATTCTCCAAACCTTAGAGCAAAAA
>NC_069472.1:1070071-1081820 GCF_026875155.1 Cherax quadricarinatus | reverse complement strand
TGAAAGATTTAAACATGCTAAAGTTTTGGTTAGAAAAATTGCAGATGATATTCAGTGAGGAAAGTTCAAAAGCTCCTAATTGTCATCTGATGGGCGACTTACTTTAAATGGGAATGATATTGGCTAGATGATATAGAAATTATAGGTGTTTTAACTGCTGCACGATCCCAGAAATGTCTGCCGGTATACAAATAACCGGCCTCATGACTCCAGTCTCTTCCAACCTTTTCTTGAAGCTCTTAACAATCTTGCCCCTTCCATTAAGTTTAAAGCTGAATGGGAATCTAATTCCTTACTTCCTTTCCTTGATGTCCATGTCCACCGCTCAGATACAGGTTTTTCCTTTTCCGTTTACCGTAAACCTATGCACAGTGGCATGTACATTCACTACTTTTCCTATCATGCTTCCCCTGTCAAGAAAAGTGTTCTTATCTCCCTCTTTCTCCGTGCCCTCCGCATCTGTGATCCTCAGTTCCTTCCAGCAGAAATTTCCACTCTTTATAATTCGTTCTCCCGTCTTGGCTACCCTTCCCATTTCATAGACTCTGCCCTCTCACGTGCTAAACGCAATTTCTTCTCTCCCAAACTCTCTACTCATGGGAACTCTTCTATCCTCTGCCTTCCCTACATTTCGGTCTTTCTAATCTCAACAATTCTCTCCGTCCCTTAGACATCAAGTTTACCTTCCGCCAGACTAACACTCTTCGCACTAATCTCGTTCATACCTCTCCTCCCTCTACAGATGTTCCTGGTGTCTACTCTATTTCTTGCTCCTCCTGTCCTCTTCAATACTTTGGAGAAACTGGTCGATCTCTTTCTGACAGACTTAGGGAGCACAAAAATAGTGTTAGGCTTGCCGACACTAACAATGCTCTTTTCTGTCACGTCAGAGATCATAGCCATCCTATTGACTGGTCTTCTGCTAAAACTGTCTTCCCTACTTCCAACTCGAACAGTCGCCGTTTAGTTGAATCCTCTCTTATACACAACTTTCCTTGTATGAACCTTAGCCCTGGCTTCGTCTCTGTAGATGCCTTCCTCTCCCACTACATTGTAAAATGCTCCAACTTCAGAACCCGTGACTTAACCTGAATCCTCATTTTTTCTTCTTCTTCTTTTTCTTCTTCCTCTTCCCTTTCCTCTCTCCTTTTCTCCTCTGGGTTGTCTTTCTCTCTCCTGTCTCGTGTTTCTGTTCCTTCTTTATTTTATTTCACCACTTCCCCTTTCACGCACCTTGGTGCGCTTGCTCTCCCTCTGTGGGTTTTCTAGCTCTCTTGCAGTGCTCCCTTCCTTTGTATTGACTGGCTCGTCTTCCTTATTTCCCACTTCTACCACTACCACTACTACTACTCTTCTTCTTCTACTACATCTACTGATGAAATTAGACACATGTGCGGCGTCTGGTTGTCTTTGTTGTGGACGTTTCGCCATCCAGTGGCTGGCTGGATGGCGAAACGTCTACGGTGGGGATGCCGGGTGTTGTGCATGTGTCATTTCATCCTGTCGGTATTATATACAATTCTTGTACTACTACTACTACTACTACTACCACTACTACTACCTCCACCTCTTCCTGCCTATATATAGCCGTCCTGCTCCTCCTCTGTTAGTGTGACTTTGTCAATGGTCCAAGTCGGACCGAAACGTCGTCGTAAGCTTCTGTCTTTTATGTGCGGGTTATTTGTGTATCGTTCCAGTCACGGTATTGTGCCTTTTTGTTATTTATGTCTGCCGGTATGACTGAACACCAGCCACTTGTACCTCAAGGCTCGTAAAAGGAATTAAAGTGACACTTAACAATATGTTCCATTAACAATTCGAACCTTTTTCAAAGTAGGATACACGAGCTTTAACATTCTGAAGCTGATCACAGGTGACTTTCTAAAGAAATCCACTCTGGAATGTTCTTCATAAACTTTACCAGAAGTCACCTGCACTTCACCAGAGGTCACCTGCACTTTATCAGAGGTCACCTGCACTTTACCAGAGGTCACCTGCACTTTACCTGAGGTCACCTGCACTTCACCAGAGGTCATCTGCACTTTACCAGAGGTCACCTGCACTTTAACAGAGGTCACCTGCACTTTAACAGAGGTCACCTGCACTTTCTAATTGATCCAACAAACTTTCTCATGTAACAGTTCACCAGGGATGAAAAATATGAAGGTAGTTGGACAAGACATTCTGATGCTCTAAACCAAAGTGTCGGAGGAAGTTAGTGGACCAGAAGACTACTGTACCTAATAATATGGCCGGTTCTGCCATAAACTCACGGAAATATACTATTTTTTGGGTTCATTAAACTGTGAAACTAAAACCCGCCATAAAACTCGAGCTTTCAAACTTCCTCAAGGTTCTTTCTATGGTTCTGCTCAGTTTAAAATTCTCTTCAATCCAAATAGAAAACAGTGTTATTTCGTTTTTTAGCGGTGTACAATTTGATACTATAAAAATTGACAAATTTGACACCTAACACTGCCCAGATTCAATGCAAAAACACTTTCAATAAAGCTACAGAAGCACTTAAGTTTGAAGCCGATCAGAGAAGACATTCTCTAGCAGTTTTATGAACATCAAGTCATTAAATAAATTTGGCAAATTAAGAAATGCCAGTTTAAAGTGAGAGCAAAAGTTTCTTTCAGCAAAGTTCACCATCACTGAAGACTGGGAAGCTGTCAGGAAATACTTTTTCTAGTTATTGATCAAAATCCAGTGAGTCAAGTTTTTTTTTTTTTTACCAGCGTCAGAACATTTTCAAATTACACAATGGAAAAGTTGTGGTGTGCTGCCATGTGTGCCAGCATGTGTGCCAGCATGTGTGCCAGCATGTACTCACCTAGTTGTACTCACCTAGTTGAGGTTGCGGGGGTCGAGTCCGAGCTCCTGGCCCCGCCTCTTCACTGATCGCTACTAGGTCGCTCTCCCTGAGCCGTGAGCTTTATCATACCTCTGCTTAAAGCTATGTATGGATCCTGCCTCCACTACATCGCTTCCCAAACTATTCCACTTACTGACTACTCTGTGGCTGAAGAAATACTTCCTAACATCCCTGTGATTCATCTGTGTCTTCAGCTTCCAACTGTGTCCCTTTGTTACTGTGTCCAATCTCTGGAACATCCTGTCTTTGTCCACCTTGTCAATTCCTCTCAGTATTTTGTATGTCGTTATCATGTCCCCCCTATCTCTCCTGTCCTCCAGTGTCGTCAGGTTGATTTCCCTTAACCTCTCCTCGTAGGACATACCTCTTAGCTCTGGGACTAGTCTTGTTGCAAACCTTTGCACTTTCTCTAGTTTCTTTACGTGCTTGGCTAGGTGTGGGTTCCAAACTGGTGCCGCATACTCCAATGAAACCCTGACGGGGTTCCCTGTCATATTTCATTGTTCTGGACGGGTTTCCCTGTCATATTTCATTGTTCTGGACGGGTTTCCCTGTCGTATTCCATTGTTATGGACGGGTTTCCTTCTCATATGTCATTATTCCGGAGGGGTTTCCCTGTCATTTTTCATTGTTCTGGACGGGTTTCCCTGTCGTATTCCATTGTTATGGACGGGTTTCCTTCTCATATTTCATTGTGAAAGATGGACTGATGGTGAGGGTGATGGACTGGTGGTGATGGTGATGAACTGGTGGTGATGGTGATGAACTGGTGGTGATGGTGATGAACTGGTGGTGAGGGTGATGAACTGGTGGTGAGGGTGATGAACTGGTGGTGATGGTGATGGACTGGTGGTGAGGGTGATGAACTGGTGGTGATGGTGATGGACTGGTGGTGGGGTGATGAAATGGTGGTGAGGGTGATTGGACTGATGGTGAGGGTGATGAACTGGTGGGTGATGGTGATGAAAATGGTGGGTGGGGTGATGAACTGGTGGTGATGGTGATGGACTGGTGGTGAGGGTGATGAACTGGTTGGTGAGGGTGAGAAACTGGTGGTGATGGTGATGGACTGGTGGTGAGCGTGATGGATGGTGGTGGGTGGTGATGGACTGGTGGTGATGGTGATGGACTAATGATGAGGGTGATGGACTTGTGGTTTAGGGTGATGGACTGGTGGTGATGGGGGATGGATGGTGGTGAGGGTGATGGACTGGTGGTGAGGGTGATGAACTGGTGGTGATGATGATGGACTGGTGGTGGGGCGTGAGGGACTGGTGGTGATGGTGTGGACTGGTGGTGATGGTTTATGGACTAATGATGAGGGTGATGGACTTGTGGTGAGGGTGATGGACTGGTGGTTTATGGTGATGGACTGGTGGTGAGGGTGATGGACTGGTGGTGAGAGTGTGGACTGATGGTGAGGGTGATGGACTGGTTTGGGGAGGGTGATGGATGGTGGTGATGGTGATGGACTGGAGGTGAGAGTGATGGACTGGTGGTGAGGGTGATGAACTGGTGGTGAGGGTTGATGAACTGGTGGTGAGGGTGATGGACTGATGGTGAGGGTGATTGGCTGGTGGTGAGGGTGATGAACTGGTGGTGAGAGAAATGGACTGGTGGTGGTTTATGGACTGGTGGTGAGAGGATGGACTGGGTGGTTTAGGGTGATGGATGGTGGGTGGGGTGATGGACTGGTGGTGAGGGGGGTGGACAGGTGGTGAGGGTGATGAATGGTGGTGAGGGTGATGAACTGGTGGTGAGGGTGATGAATGGTGTGATGGTGAAGGATGGTGGTGAGCGTGATGGACTGGTGGTGATGGTGATGGACTGGTGGTGATGGTGATGGGTAATGATGAGGGTGATGGACTTGTGGTGAGGGTGATGGATGGTGGTGATGGGATGGATGGTGGTGAGGGTGATGGAATGGTGGTGAGAGTGATGGACTGATGGTGAGGGTGATGGACTGGTGGTGAGGGGGGATGGACTGGTAGTGATGGTTTATGGACTGGAGGTGAGAGTGATGGGGTGGTGGTGAGGGTGATGAACTGGTGGTGAGGGTGTGAACTGGTGGTGAGGGTGATGGATGATGGTGAGGGTGATTGGCTGGTGGTGAGGGTGATGAATGGTTTGGGGAGAGAAATGGACTGGTGGTGTGATGGACTGGTGGTGAGGAGTGATGGACTGATGGTGAGGGTGATGGTGGTGTGGGGGAGGGTGATGGACTGGTGGTGATGGTGATGGACTGGAGGTGAGAGAATGGGCTGGTGGTGAGGGTGATGGACTGGTGGTGAGGGTGGTGGACTGGTGGTGAGGGTGATGAACTGGTGGTGAGGAGAAATGGACTGGTGGTGTGATGGACTGGTGGTGAGGGTGGCGGACTGATGGTGAGGGAGATTGACTGTTGGTGAATGTGATGGACTGGTGGTGAGTGTTATGGATGGTGGTGGGGGATGATAGACTGGTGGTGAGGGTGATGAACTGGTGGTGAGAGTGATGGAATGATGGGGGAGGGTGATGGACTGGTGGTGAGAGTGATGGACTGATGGTGAGGGTGATGGACTGGTGGTGAGAGTGATGGACTGGTGGTGAGGGTGATGGACAGGTGGTGGAGTGATTGGGGTGGTGGTGAGGGTGATGGACTGGTGGTGTGGGGTGATGGACTGGTGGTGAGAGTGATCGACAGGTGGGGGAGAGTGATGGACTGGTGGTGAAGTGATGGACTGGTGGTGAGAGTGATGGACTGGTGGTGAGGGTGATGGGGCAGGTGGTGAGAGTGATGGACTGGTG
This sequence comes from Cherax quadricarinatus, assembly GCF_026875155.1. NCBI lineage: Eukaryota > Metazoa > Arthropoda > Malacostraca > Decapoda > Parastacidae > Cherax > Cherax quadricarinatus. The sequence continues at coordinate 1,076,155 of NC_069472.1, read as the reverse complement.
GTGAGGGTGATGGACTGGTGGTGAGGTGATGGACTGGTGGTGAGAGTGATCGACAGGTGGTGGAGGGGATGGACTGGTGGTGAGAGTGATGGACTGGTGGTGAGAGTGATGGACTGGTGGTGAGGGTGATGAACTGGTGGTGAGAGTGATGGACTGATGGTGAGGGTGATGGACTGGTGGTGAGAGTGATGGACTGGTGGTGAGTGTTATGGACTGGTGGTGAGGGTGATGGGACTGGTGGTGAGAGTGGATGGATGGTGTGAGGATGATAGACTGTGGTGAGGGTGATGAATGGTGGTGGAAAATGATGGACTGATGGTGAGGGGGGATGGACTGGTGGTTTAGAGTGATGGACTGGTGGTGGGATGATGAACTGGTGGTGAGAGTGATGGATGATGGGAGGGTGATGGACTGGTGGTGAGAGTGATGGATGGTGGTGAGTGTTATGGGGTGGTGGTGAGGGTGATGGAATGGTGAGTGTTATGGACTGGTGGTGAGAGTGATGGACTGGTGGTGAGGATGATAGACTGGTGGTGAGGGTGATGAACTGGTGGTGAGAGTGATGGACTGATGGTGAGGGTGATGGACTGGTGGTGAGGGTGATGGACTGGTGGTGAGGGTGATGGACTGGTGGTGAGGGTGATGGACTGGTGGTGAGAGTGATGGACTGGTGGTGAGAGTGATGGATGGTGGTGAGAGTGATGGACTGATGGTGAGGGTGATGGATGGTGGTGAGGGTGATGGATGGTGGTGAGGTGATGGGATGGTGGTGAGAGTGATGGATGGTGGTGAGAGTGATGGACTGGTGGTGAGGGTGATGGGGCTGGTGGTGAGGGTGATGGACTGGTGGTGAGAGTGATGGATGATGGTGAGGGTGATGGACTGGTGGTGAGGGTGATGGACTGGTGGTGAGGGTGATGGACTGGTGGTGAGAGTGATGGACTGATGGTGAGGGTGATGGACTGGTGGTGAGGGTGATGGATTGGTGGTGAGGGTGATGGGGCTGGTGGTGAGAGTGATGGACTGATGGGGGGTGATGGACTGGTGGTGAGGGTGATGGGGTGATGGTGAGGGTGATGGGATGGTGGTGGGGGGGTGATTTGGACTGGTGGTGAGTGATGGACTGGTGGTGAGGGGTGATGGACTGGTGGTGAGAGTGATGGACTGGTGGTGAGAGTGATGAGTGGTGAAAGTGATGTACTTGTGGTGACGGTGATGGACTGGTGGAGAGAGTGATGGATGGGTGGTGAGGGTGACGAACCTGTGACGATTGTGATGAGCGACTCACGATTGTGATGAAAAACTGATGATTGTGATGAATAACTTATGATTGTGATGAACGATTCACAGTTGCGATGAACGACTGACGATTGTAATGAACGACTTACGACTGTGATGAACGTCTGACGATTGTGACGAAAGACTTACGATTGTGACGAACGATTGACGATTGTGATGAGCGACTGACGATTGTGATGAACGACTGTCGATTGTGATGAACGACTGACGATTGTGATGAACGACTGACGATTGTGACGGACGACTGACGATTGTGGTGAGCGACTGGCGCTTGTGATGAACGACTGACGATTGTGATGAACAACTGACGCTTGAGATGAGCGACTGACGGTTGTTACGACCGACTGACGGTTGTGATGAATACTTGGTGAGGGTGATTGACTGGCCATGAGGGTGATGGACTGGTAGTGAGGGTGATGGATTGGTGGTGAGGGTGATAGACTGGTGCTGAGAGTGATGGACTGGTGGTTAGAGTGATGGACTGATGGTGAGGGTGATGGACTGGTAGGTGAGGGTGATGGATTTGGGGGTTAGAGTGATGGACTGATGGTGAGGGTGATGGACTGGTGGTTTAGGGTGATGGATGGTGGTGAGTGTGATGGACTGATGGTGGGAAAGTGATGGGGCTGGTGGGAGGGTGATGGACTGATTTGGGGAGGGTGATGGATGATTTGGGGAGGGTGATGGACTGGTGGTGAGTGTGATGGACTGTTGGTGGAGTGTGGACTTTATGGTGAGGGTGATGGGGTGATGGTAGGGGGTGTGGACTGGTGGTGAGTGTTTATGGACTGATGGTGAAAGTGATGGACTGGTGGTGAGGGTGATGGGACTGGGTGGTGAGGGTGATGGATGATGGTGAGGGTGATGGACTGGTGGTGAGTGTGATGGATTTGGTGAGAGTGATGGACTGGGTGGTGAGGGTGATGGACTGATGGTGAGGGTGATGGATGGTGGTGAGTGTGATGGACTGTTGGTGAGAGTGATGGATGATGGTGAGGGTGATGGAATGGTGGTGAGGGTGATGGACTGTTGTTGAGAGTGATGGACTGATGGTGAGGGTGAGGACTGTGGTGAGGGTGATGGACTGGTGGTGAGTGTGATGGACTGTTGGTGGAGTGATGGACTGATGGTGAGGGTGATGGATGATGGTGGGGTGATGGATGGTGGTGAGTGTGATGGATGTTGGTGAGAGTGATGGACTGATGGTGAGGGTGATGGACTGGTGGTGAGGGTGATGGACTGTTGTTGAGAGTGATGGACTGATGGTGAAAGTGATGGACTGGTGGTGAGGGTGATGGTTGGTTGTGAGGGTGATGGACTGGTGGTGAGGGTGTGGTCTGGTTGTGAGGGTGATGGAACTGGTGGTGAGGGTGATGGACTGGTGTTGAAGGTGATGGATGGTTGTGAGGGTGATGGACTGGTTGGGTGAGGGTGATGGACTTGTGGTGAGGGTGATGGATGTTTGGTGAGAGTGATGGACTGATGGTGGGGGGTGATGGACTGGTGGTGAGGGTGATGGACTGTTGTTGAGAGTGATGGACTGATGGGGTGAAAGTGATGGGTGGTGGTGAGGGTGATGGACTGGTTTGGGAAAAGGTGATGGATGGTGGTGAGGGTGATGGACTGGTGGTAAAGGTGGTAAGGGTGATGGACTGGTGGTGAGAGTGTTTGGGTGAATGGTGCTGGACTGGTGGTGAGAGTGATGGGACTGATTGGGGGAGGGTGATGGACTGGGTGAGAGTGATGGACTGGTGGTGATTGTGATGGATTGGCCGGAATGTGATGGATTGGTGGTGAGGGTGATGACTGGTGAAAGTGATGTACTGGTGGTGATGGATGTTTTGGAAATGGTGGAGGAGTGATTAATGGGTAGTGAGGGTGATGAACCTGTGACCATTGTGACGAGCGACTCGCGATTGTGATGAAATACTGATGATTGTGATGAAAGACTGACGATTTTGATTAACGATTGATGATTGTGGTGAACGATTGACGATTGTGATGAACGACTGACGATTGCGATGAACGACTGACGTTTGTAATGAACGACTTATGATTGTGACGAACGATTGACGATTGTGATGAGCGACTGACGACTGTGATGAACGACTGACGATTGTGACGAACGACTGACGATTGTGGTGAGCGACTGGCGCTTGTGATGAACGACTGACGATTGTGATGAACAACTGACGCTTGAGATGAACGACTGACGGTTGTTACGACCGATTGACGATTGTGATGAATACTTGTTGAGGGTGATGGACTGGCCATGAGGGTGATGGACTGGTGGTGAGGGTGATGGATTGATGGTTGAGGTGATGGACTTGTGGTGAGGGTGATTGGGCTGGTGGTGAGAGTGATGGACTGGTGGTGAGGGTGAGGATGGTGGTGAGGGTTTATGGATTGATGGTGAAGGGTGATGGATTGTGGTGAGGGTGATGGACTGGTGGTGAGGTGATGGACTTGTGGTGAGGGTGATGGATGGTGGTGAGAGTGATGGACTGGTGGTTTAGGGTGATGGACTGGTGGTGTGGGTGAAGGGGCTGATGGTGGACTGACTGTTTTTGGGGTGATGGATGATGATGACTGTGATTCACTGGTGGTGTAGGTGATGGACTGGTGGTGAGGGTGTTGGATGGTGGTGAGGGTGAAGGATGGTGGTGATTGACTGGCGCTGAGTGTGATTTGGACTGGTGGGGGATTGACTGGTTTGAGGGTGATGGCGGTGGTGAAGGTGATTGACTGATGGTGAGGGTGATTGAAATGATGGTGGGGTGATGGACTGATGGTGAGGGTGAAGGACTGGGTGGTGAGGGTGAAGGACTGGTTTGGGGATTGAATGGCGCTGAGTGTGATGGACTGGTGGTGATTGCTTGGTTCTGAGGTGATGGACCGGGGTGAAGTGATGGATGGGTGGTGAGGGTGGAGGACTTGGTGGTGAGGGGGAAGGCTGGTGGTGAGGGTTTAAGAGATGGTGGGAGGGTGTGGATGATGGGAGGGTGAAGGGACTGGTGGGTTTAGGGTGAAATACTGGTGGTTAGGGTGATGGATTGGGGGTGTGAGATTGATGGACTGAAGGTGACTGACCCGTGGTGAGGGTGGGTAGGGGTGGTGGGTGAGGGTGATTGCCTTGGGTAGCGAATTGCTGGTGATTGTGATGATAAGAATGGCGATTGTGACGAAAGATTGACGTTGCGATGAAAAGAATGCGATTTTGATGAATGCCTGACGATTGCGATGACGACTGACGCTTGTGATGAACCGAAGGGCGATTGTGATGAAGCTGTGATTGGGGTTTAACGATGACGTTTTTTGAACGGGCTGGAGATTGTGAACGAACTATTGCGATTGGAAAGAACGATGACGATGTGATTGAGCGATGATGATTGTGATGAAACGGATGAAAGCTTGTGAAAGAACGACTGACGATTGATGAACGCTGACGATTGTGATGAACGACTGACGATTGTGATGAACGACTGAGATTGTGATGGAACGACTGCGATTGTGAATGAACGACTGACGATTGTGTGAACGACTGACGATTGTGATGAACGACTGAAGATTGTGACGAACGGTTGACGATTTTGACGGAACGGAATGACGATTGCGATGAACGGACTGACGAATTGTGATGAACGGCTGATGATTGTGGATGAAGACTGGACGCTTGTTTTGAACGTGACGATTGTGAGAACTATTGACGATTGTGACGAACGATGACGATGGATGAGCGACTGAGATTTTTGATGAACGACTGAAGTTGTGATGAACGACTGGGCGATTGTGATGAACGACTGACGATTGTGATGAACGATGACGATTGTGATGAACGACTGACGATTGTTTATGAACGACTGACGATTGTGACGAACGATTGACGATTGTGACGAAAAGACTGACGATTGCGATGAACGACTGACGTTTATTGTGATGAAGGGCTGACGATTGTGATGAACGACTGACGATTGTGAGAAAGATTGACGATTGTGACGAACGATTTACGACTGTTGGTGAGGGTGATGGACTGTTGGTGAGGATGATGGATGGAATGTGAGGGTGATTTGGGCTAGTGGTGAGGTGATTGACTGGTGGGAGGGTGGATGGACTGGTGGTGAGGGTGATGGATGAGATGAGGGTGATTGACTGGTGGTGAGAGTATGGACATGTGGGGAGGGTGAGGGTGAAGGAATGGTGGTGAAGGGTGAAAGTCTTGGGGCCTCGAAGTTCTTGAAGTTCTTGAAGTCTCGAACTCTTTAAGTTCTTGAAGGTCTCGAAGCTCTGAAGTTTTGAAGGTTCTCGAAGTCTTGAAGTTCTGAAAGGAAGTGATTAAGTTATTAAGCCTCATCAAGGTCATGGTTCAGGTGACCATCGTGTCCTCAGATATTCACCATTCACACTTCCCTGAGGGCAGCAACACAAGGACCAGGGCAATAAACCGAGGAGGGACAACAACAAGGACCTGGACAACACCAAGGGAGGCAACAACACAAGGACCAGACACAACACAAGGAGAGGCAACAACACAGGACAAGCAACAAACAAGGAGAGGACAACAACCGAAAGGGAGAGGACACAACCGAAGGAGAGGACAACAACCGAAGGAGAGGACAACAACGAAGGAAAAGAGGACAACAACCGAAGGAGAGGAAAACAACCGAATGAGGGAGGAAAAACCGGAAGGAGAGGAAACAACCGAAGGAGAGGACAACAACCGAAGGAGGGACAACAACCGAAGGAGAGGCAACAACCGAAGGAGAGGACAACCCAAACCCAAGGGGA
>NC_069472.1:1000071-1062571 GCF_026875155.1 Cherax quadricarinatus | reverse complement strand
TTTGGACCTCCTGGTTGTAAAACATTGGGACTCCTGGGTTGTAATACATTTGGACACTGGGTTGTAATAATTTGACCTCCTGGGTTGAAGTATATTTGACTCCTGGTTGTAATACATTTGGACTCCTGGGTTGTAATAACATTGGACTCCTGTGTTGTAATACATTTCAATACAAAAAGATACATTTTCTCTAGTACACAACATTTTTACAACTTATTTACAACTTCATCACAGTTTTCGTACGACATCATAGGGAAAATAATCACAATTGTATGTACAACACAGCGGGGAATTAGTTTAGTAGTCACCTATGATTAGATGCTGGAATATCTGGGTGTCCACAGGGAGTGTCCATCATTGTGTCCATCATTGTGTCCATCAGGTGTCCCATGAAGCCAGAGTAATGTCCTGGTGTCCAAGTGATACCTTTATATCAATAAAAGGCAGACAATCTCTCTCTTCTTAACTTCCTGGACATCTCTCTCCTGTGACATTACCGTAATAAACTTACACTTCAAAGAGTTATTTACAACTTTTGTGAAAACATTTTTATACCAAACCATGAGTTAACAATGTCTGAAATGTCTCTACTCTGACATTACTTGTTCTTCCAGTCATCTTCACACAACACATTTTTGCTTTCATAGCAACCAACCCATTAATATTATAATAAACTCATTTCAGATTTCAATATCCTGGACTCACCCTTCCTACTATTATCTATAAATGGGATTATCCAGGACTAAATTTAAAAGAAATCCATAATTCTAACCACGGTTCACTCTTTAAATTCGTAAACAAATCTTTGCATTACTGTACAGGATCTTTATATCATCTCCCTAATGTTTTAATTCAATAACCAAAAATAATACAAATTTTTTCTTAGCAATCTAGAAATTTGAAAACCTAGATAGAGTTGATCAGCAGTTAATCGGTTTTGGTGAACGTGCATATCCCTTTGTGTCTTGTTCAAATGCATAATATATTCAAAAAGGTGTCATTGACAGCTCTAGCGAATGCTTATCCGTCATCCTTATATTATTTAAGGTCTCACTCACCATACTTTGTGATATAATTAATTATTTACCGTAAATGCCATTGTTAGTCAGCTTAATCTTGATGAGAGCATTGTGTTAGCAGTTTGTTGATCAATATTAGTTTCTAATGGAAGCTCTAATATTTTTTGCCTGATTATATTCCATATACTGCATGAACATTTCTAATCTACAACCCAAGACTGTTAAAAGGTGAATAATTCCAAACTCACTAGAATAATGTTTCTGGTGGAAGATGGTCAGCCACAATTTCTATTAAATTTTGTGTATCGTTCTACCTTCAATTTTCAAAGCAGACTCAGAATAAGGAGATAACATGTCTTCTGATATATTCATGTGTGTTAATATCAAGGAAGTTCTTTGTCGTCTAGCTATCTCAGGATTTACTGGATGGTGTCACATTCAATACCAATAACACTTCTCTCACCTCAACTGGATACCTTAGTTAATCCCTAAAAACAAGGAATGTAGTCTATTCCATACATTAGATAATTTTCCTTATACCTTCGGCGGTAGAGCTTCAACCATAACACTGGAATTACAATGAATTAAAGTAAGATATAAAATATGAAGGACCCATTTTCCCACTCTATCAAAATTGAGTTAATTTAAGAATTATAGACTTGGAACATTGACTGAATCCCCATTTGAGATTCCTTTTTTATCAGATCATATAAATCATGGAAAGTAAAATATCTAATTTTACTTTTGTTTTTACAAGAAAAACATCCAAAATAAAAGAGGCAAAACTGATATAATTATTAACGTCTAAACTGTAAATATCTTTGAGTGTTCTACGCCACACTCCATGAAGACATCAGTTAACAATCCCACATCTTCTAGAGATACAACATCAATAATCACCTAAAGTCTTGTAATTTCCCCAACTGACAACTTTCCACAACAATGTCATAATCTTCCTGCTAATGTGACTATCTCAATGAATTAAGAAATTTCACTTGGCAACTTTGTTTCCCCCATTCTATTTTAAACTGTCAATATAGTCCATAACATAGCAACCTGTTTGCCTTTATTATAATAAGAGTATCCTTAGTGCGTCCTTGAGAATAATTACCTGCCTTGATATGTTGTTTTGCTAAACTGGAAAGACATCCATTTACCAAACTCAGAGAATTCCTGAAATCTAAAGAATCACTTAAATTCCTCTTAAAGAAATTAATTGCTTGTTTTGAAATGACCACAATTTCATATTAATCCACTCTCAAGCTTTTAAAAATTACCCCTAAATCATAGGATATATATGACTAAACATTAATAACTGTTTCACTTAACTTTACACAACTGCAAATTCAACGAACACGATATGCTCCGAGCAATTACTGACGTAATCCTGTGATCATGGTTAGCGGTACTTACTGGATTTTTGTCATCTAGGAAGGTTACACCGCATAATTCCACATGTGTTTCCAATCAAAGTCGCACTTCATCATACCCATTGATACTGATATCATAATACCTTCTTTCTCTTTATATATAACCCAACTCATTCTTCATTGACATATAAAACAAAGTGGTGGCAGTGTCCTCACCCCTCGTAACCTTTAACAGAAATCACTGTCCCTTCTCGAACAAATATTACGTAACAATAAGCAATGGACTATATGTCGTGCTTCAATTTGCACAGCAGAGCAAGTAAGATTCAAGAGCACTTTCAAAATTATAAACTATTAAATATAATAAGTTTTTTTTCTTCAGCGCTTGATGCGTCAACTCGCCGTTAACGTTCACACAACGACAATAATCTACGAACATAATACGTTTATCACAAATGCACTTACAATTAAATAATAACAAGCTAACAATTAAACATAAGAACAATATTAAAATAGTAAATATATGTCCAAATTTGACTAGTGGCCAGTTCTTGTGGACGAACTGTGATTAGATAGATTCTCTTGTCTTAGGTAGTCGACGTTCGAGTCCTGTCCAGGAGGATGTTATTACAGAGGCGCAGATTATCTGCGTGTCCTCCTCTGTAATACACATACCTCGTATACTGAATATATATACACCTGTGAAGTAATTCATATATTGACAGTCTTCAGCTGGGCTGAAACTGCTGCCTCAGTGGGCGTGGGTGAGGGTGGAATACCTGTATCCACGGACCTAGGTGGTGGACTTGCTGACCTCAGGACGTGGTGAAAGGTGAATACCTGGAACCACGGACCTGGGTGGGACTGCTGACCTCCTCAGGGAGTGGTGAAAGGTGAATACCTTGAACCAAGGACCTTAGGGTGGGACTTGCTGACCTCAGGGAAGTGGTGTGAAGGGTAAAATCCCTGGAACCACGGACCTGGGTGGGACTTGCTGACCTCAGGGAATTGGTAAGGTTGAATACCTGGTGAACCACGACCTGGTAGGGACTGCTGACCTCCAGGGAAGTGAAGGGGGGGGTTTTGGGGGGGGGGGGGGAAAATACCAGACCCACTGACCTGGGGTGGGACTTGCTGTACCTCCAGGGAAGTGGTGAAAGGGCGAATACCTGGAACCACGGACCATGGGGTGGGACAATGCTGACCTCAGGTAAGTGGTTGAAGGGTTAATACCGTGGAACCACCACGGACCTGGGGTGGGACCCTTGCTTACCTCAGGGAAGTGGTTTAAGGGTTGAATACCTGGAACCACGGACCTGGGTGGGACATGCGACCTCAGGGAAGTGGTTGACGGGTGTATACCTGGATCCACGGACCTGAGGTTGGACAATTCCAGACACCTAGGGAAGTTGTGACGGGTGATACCGGAACAACGGTGACCTTGGGTGGGACTTTGCTGACGCACGGAACGGGGGTGGGACTAGTGGAGGCATCATCCAGACTTCAAGGGAAGACGTCGGGGGCCCACGGATGAATTTCCCGGTGAAGACTAGATGCCAAAGTTGGGATAGGAAGGATAGATAGGAAGTGTAGGAAAAGGAAGTGTAGGATACGGAAGTGTAGGATAGAAGTGTAGATGGAAGTGTAGGATAGGAAAGTATAGCATAGAAGTGTAGATAGAAAGCGAGGATAGGAAGTGTAGGACAGGAAGTGTAGTATAGGAAGTGCAGGATAGGAAGTGTAGGATGGGAAGTGGGGAAGGAAGAATATCTGATGGAAACACAGTTGACTCCTGGACACTGAACATGGCGAAGACTTAGTGTAGGATGGGAAGTGTAGAATAGAAGTTGTAGGATAGGAAGTGTAGATGGGAAGTGGGGAGGGAGAATATCTGAGGGAACACAGATGGACTCCTGGATAGAATAAGAAGGAGAATATCCGAGAGGACACAGATGGACTCCAGGCAAGGAAGTAATGGAGGGAGAATATCTGAGGGGAAACAGATGACTCCTGGTAGGAAGTAAGGAAGGGAGAATATGTAGACGGGACACATGAACCTGGGAAACATCAAAAACACAGTAAGTTGACCATAAAGACGACTACTTGCCTCCACTAGCAAGATCTGGTAACTCAAGAGATAATTAAGAGGCTGACAGTGGTAATAATACATGCTCAGTGTTACACTTGGATATCACCGCCAGATTTCCTTGACACTTGTTGCTCCTGGTTCACCTAGTATAATTATCACATGCTCACCTAGTAGAGATATTTATTGTTTTTTACTGTTTCACTTTAGTATAAGTTACACATGCACACCTAGTTAGTGAGTAGTATTGTTATCACTTGTTCACTTAGTAGTAAGTATTACACATGCTCATCTCACCTAGTATTGAGTAGTTATTGGTTATCACTTGTTCACTTAGTAGTAAGTATCACATCTCACCTAATAGTGAGTAGTTTTTTGTTATCACTTGTTTCTCGTCTTAGTATAGTTACACATGCCACCAAGTAGTGAGTAGTTATTGTTATCACTTGTTCAAAAAAAACTTAGTAGTAAGATATCACATGCTCACCTAGTAGTAGAGTAGTTATTGTTATCACACTTGATTCACTTTAGTAGTAAGTTATCAACATGCACACCTAGTAGTGAGTAGTTATTGTTATCACTTGTTCACTTAGTAGTAAGTTATCACATGCTCACCTAGTAGTGAGTAGTTATTGTTATCACTTGTTCACTTAGTAGTAAGTTATCACATGCTCACCTAGTAGTGAGTAGTTATTGTTATACTTGTCACATTAGTAGTAAATTATCACATGCTCACCTAGTAGTGGTAGTTATTGTTATCGACTTGTTCACTTTTAGTAAGTTATCACAATGCTCACCTGTAGTGAGTAGTTATTGTTATCACTTGTTCACTTAGTAGTAAGTTATCACATGCTCACCTAGTAGTGAGTAGTTATTGTTATCACTTGTTCACTTAGTAGTAAGTTATCACATGCTCACCTAGTAGTGAGTAGTTATTGTTATCACTTGTTCACTTAGTAGTAAGTTATCACATGCTCACCTAGTAGTGAGTAATGTTATTGTTATCACTTGTTCACTTAGTAGTAAGTTATCACATGCTCACCTAGTAGTGAGTAGTTATTGTTATCACTTGTTCACTTAGTAGTAAGTTATCACATGCTCACCTAGTAGTGAGTAGTTATTGTTATCACTTGTTCACCTAGCACTAAGTAGTTATTGTTATCACTTGTTCACCTAGTAGCAAGTAGTTATTGTTATCACTTGTTCACCTAGTAGTAAGTAGTTACTGTTATCACTTGTTCACCTAGTATACGTAGTTAATTGTTAATCACTTAGTTTCACCTAACAGTAAATAGTTATTGTTATCACTTGTTCACCTAGTAGTAAGTAGTTATTGTTATCACTTGTTCACCTAGTAGTAAGTAATTACTGTTATCACTTGTTCACCTAGTAGTAAGTTATCACTTGTTCACCTAGTATTAAGTAGTTATTGTTATCACTTGTTCACCTAGTAGTGAGTAGTTATTGTTATCACTTGTTCACCTAGTTGTGAGTAGTTATTGTTATCACTTCACCTAGAAGTAAGTTATCACTTGTTCACCTAGTATTAAGTAGTTATTGTTATCACTTGTTCACCTAGTAGTAAGTAGTTATTGCTATCACTTGTTCGCCTAGTAGTAAGTAGTTATTGTTATCACTTGTTCACCTAGTTGTTAGTAGTTTTTGTTATCACTTGTTCACCTAGTAGAAAGTAGTTATTGTTATCACTTGTTTACCTAGTGGTAAGTAGTTTTTGTTATCACTTGTTCACCTAGTAGTGAGTAGTTATTGTTATCACTTGTTCACCTAGTAGTGAGTAGTTATTGTTATCAATTGTTCTCCTAGTGGTAAGTAATTTTTGTTATCAATTGTTCACCTAGTTGTGAGTAGTTATTGTTATCACTTGTTCACCTAGTAGTAAGTAGTTATTGTTATCACTTGTTCACCGAGAATGTGAGCAGTTTACTGTTATCACTTGTTTTCATCTATGTAGTAAGTAGTTATTGTTATCACTTGTTCACCTAGCTGTGAGTAGTTATTGTTATCACTTGTTCACCTAGTAGTGAGTAGTTGTTGTTATCACTTGTTCACCTAGTAGTAAGTAGTTATTGTTATCACTTGTTCACCTAGTAGTAAGTAGTTACTGTTATCACTGTTCACCTAGTAGTAAGTCGTTTATTGTTTATCACTTGTTCACCTAGTATAAGTAGTTTTATTGTTATCAAATTTTCACCTAGTAGTAAGTAGTTTTATTGTTATCACACGTTTCACCTAGTGTAAGTAGTTATTGTTATCACTTGTTCAACCTAGTAGTAAGTTACTGTTATCACTTGTCCACCTGTAGTAATAGTTATTGCATATCACTTTTTCACCCTAGTATAAGTAGTTATTGTATCACTTGTTCACCTAGTAGTAAGTAGTTATTGTTATTCTACTTGTTCACCTAGTAGTGAGTAGTTATTGTTATCACTTGTTCACCCCTAGTCGTAAGTTAGATGTTAATCCACTTGTTCACCTATAGTGAGTATTATTGTTTATCACTGTTTCACCTAGTAGCTAAGTAGTTATTGTATCACTTGTACACCTAGTAGTAAGATATTTATTGTTTCACTTGTTCACCAAGTAGTAAGGTAGTTATTGTTATCACTTGTTAACCTAGTAGTAAGTAGTTATTGTTATCACTTTTCACGCTAGTATTGAGTAGTTATTGTTATCACTTGTTCTCAACCTAGTAAGAGTAGTTATTGTTGATCACGTTTCACCTAGTAGTGAGTAAGTTATTGTATCACTGTTCGTCACCTAGTATAAGGTAAGTTATTGTTAACACATGTTCACCTAGAGTGAGTAGTTATTGTTATCACTTGTTTCACCTAGTTGTGAGTAGTTATTGTTATCACTTGTTCACGCTGTAGGTAAGTAGTTTATTGTTATCAGTGCTTGTTCACCTAGTAGTGATAGTTATTGTTATCACTGTTACCTATTAGTGAGTATTTATGTTATCACGTGTTTCACGCTAGTAGTGAAGTAGTTATTGTTATCACTTGTTCACCTATAGTGAGTAGTTTTATTGTTCTCACTTGTTCACCTAGAATAAGTAGTTATTGTTATCCACACTTGTTCACCTAGTAGTAAGTATTATTGTTATCACTTGTTCACGCAAGTAGTAAGTAAGTTTATTGTTATCACGTGTTCACGCTAGTAGTAAGTAGTTATGGTTACACTTGTTTCACCTAGTAGTGAGTAGTTATTGTTATCACTTGTTACACTAGTAGTGAGTAGTTATTGTTTATCACGTGTTCACTCTAGTGTGAGTAGTTATTGTTATCACTTGTTCACCTATTAGATAAGTAGTTATTGTTACACTTGTTCACCTATATGAGTAGTTATAGTTATCACTTGTACACCTAGTTTGAGTAGTTATTGTTAACACTTGTTCACCTAGTAGTAAGTAGTTATTGTTATCACTTGTTCACCTAGTTGTGAGTAGTTATTGTTATCACTTGTTCACCTAGTAAGTGAGCATTATTGTTATCACGTGTTTCACCTAGTAGTGAGTATTTTTTTGTTATCACTTGTTCACACTAGTATGAGTAGTTCATTGTTATCACTTGTTTCACCAAGTAGTGAGTAGTTATTGGTTATCACTTGTTCACCTATTAGAGAGTAGTTTATTGTTATCACTTTTTCACCTAGTTTGTGAGTAGTTATTGTTTATAACTTGTTCATACCTATAGTGAGTAGTTATTGGTATCGCTTGTTTAAATGGATGGATCCCGTCAACAATGTCAGCTGGTCTGTAATAATTGTATCATGTACTTGTAGTAATGTAAGATTATAATTATCATCGTTTATTTTTTTATTAACACATCGTCCGTTTCCCACCAAGGCAGGGTGACCCACCAAGGCAGGGTGGCCCACCAAGGCAGGGTGGCCCGAGAGAGAAAAACTTTCATCAATCACTCCTATCACTGTCTTGCCAGAGGCGCACTCACACTGCAGTTATGAAATTGCAACATTAACACCCCTCCTTCAGAGTGTTGGCTTTGTACTTTATATCTCCAGGATTCACACTCAAACAACACGTCAAATCGTAAAACAACTTGTCTCCATTCGCTCTTATCTAACGTACATGTATACTTGCTCGAAGTCCAAGCATCTCCCTCACAAAACCTCCTTTATCCCCTGCCTCCAACTCCTCCTAGGCCGACCCCGACCCCGCCATCTCTCCACTATAGATTTATACTCTCTCGAAGCCATTTTATTTCGTTCCATCCACTCTACATGTATAATTGTTTGGGTAATCACGCACCTCCTCCTAATTTTCATACTGTGGATTCTCTACGTTGACCTCAGACATGACGTCTCCAGTCTTCTTGCTGCAACATTCACAACTCATGCTTCACACTCATATAAGAGCATCGGTATAACAATACTCGCTACATTCCCATCTTTGTCTTCCATGGATAATTGTGTTTAGTCTCCACAGACTCCTCAATGCACCACTCACATTTTTCCCCTCTTTAATTCTACGAGTGAATGACAATAAAAATACAATAAAAATGAAAGTTAGAAGTATTCCAGGAAGACTTGACCCTGGTGACTCAACAAACATGACCTCCCGATGATCAACTGGCCACCAAGCTTCCTACACCTTCATTTATGTGTTCTTTTTCTTGAAGAGAGGGGTTATATTATGCTTAGCTATATTATGTTAATTTTATTTTGTCATATTATACTTTATTATATTAATAATATGTCAACATTATATTAATAAGATATTAACATAACTGAGATAATGCATACATTACCGACACAATGGAAAAGTAGACGTACATGCGATATAATAAGAATCTTTAATAGACAAACGTTTCGCCTGGCCCACAAGTCCACACACACAGCTACCTGAGCAGGTACGTGAGGCAGCATATATGATGTTAAAGAGTCAGTTGGAGAATCTTGAAGTTGATTGCTCCGAAGAGTTTGGAGTTGAGAAATGACTGAGGGAACAGACTGGTGGTGGTGTTTACTCTGACTAGTCAGACTGAGGATCGACTGGTGGTGTGTTAATCTTGACGTTAGACAGACTGAGGGATCGACTGGTGTGTTGTTACTCTTGACGTATCAGACTGAGGGATCGACTGGTGGTGGTAGTTACTCTTGACGTAGTCAGACTGAGGGTATCGACTTGGAGGTGTTTGTTACTCTTGACGTAGTCAGACTGAGGGATCCTGACGTTGGTGTTTGTTACTCTTGACGTATCAGACAGGATCCGACGGTGGTGGTGTACTCTTGACGAGTCAGACTGAGGATCGACTGGTGGTGTTGTTATCTCCTTGACTAGTCAGACTGAGGGCAATCGACTGGTGGTGGAGTTACTCTATGACGTACAGACTGAGGGATCGACTGGTGGGTGTTACTCTTGACGTATCAGACTGAGAGGGATCGACTGGTGTGTTGTTACTCTTGACGGTATCAGACTGAGGGATCGACTGTGGTGGTTTTACTCTTGACGTATTCAACTGATGGACGACTGTGGTGGTGTTACTCTTGACAGGTCCAGCACATTCTGAGGCAATCTTCCTTTTAATTGTCTTTTTTTTTAATAAATCAGTGTTACAATTTAGGGTGATTTAGTGGTGAATGAACGTCATCCATACATTCTCTCTTCAGGAAAACATTGAGGTTGGTAAAGTCTGGTTATTTGGTTTAGATGTGACAGTGCTCAGAGTAATTAATGTTTGGTTAGCAGATTTTTGTATGCACTAATGTATCGTATAAAAAATCACCGAGTTTCCGTGAAAAATAAAAATATCGCAGTACTGATCGTGGAAAGAACAAAAAAGCACAATAACCGTGACTGAAACAATATCAAAAATAACTCGAACATTGGAGAAAAAAAAAACTTATGACGACGTTTTGGAAAATAGTTTAACAAGTACTTTTCCCAGTTCTGGAAGTATTTAGATGTGTGTGTAGTTAGACATCCACCACATTATTTAGCTTCAGGGAACACCAAGATGTTTTATTCGGCGCTGCGTAAGCTGCATTAGAACTCACTAATTACAAATTCATGCTATCCCGGTTTAATAAACATGAACCAGCCGTTATTTGAATACTTTCCTCTTCAATTACATTAATACTAAAGACTAATTAACACCAATACAATGTTACTTTTTCTCGTTAAGTAAAGTAAATTTAATCAGCACTCATGATGACACATTAAGTTAGCAAGTAACAGAGACGAACATAGGGGAAAACTTTTCTTCAACTACATTCACAAATAAAGTTTGCTCAAGAAAGGGTTTCAACCAAATTAATGTTTCCAAGATCAGTACACACAGCAGAGCAAACTTTTTCTGACAATGGTCAACGTTTTTTCGCTCTGTTCTTAAATGTGTCTCTTTCCTTACTACTGACTCACGAAATTGCATTGGCCTGAAGTTTTACGGTTCACTTTTCATGGGTCCAACCCCCACCTGTTCCGTGGTTTGTTCTTCACTACTGACGTGCAGTTTGCTATTTGGACAGAAGCTCAGCTTACAGAACGAAATTTATAACTTTTAAACAAATAAGTCATGAATATTGTTGCTAAATAGAGAGAACAAGAATATAAACCACTACCTAGAGAAGAATGTGAACATTATCTCCAGGTATTGGTTTATTAAGTGTTTATTCTGGTCTAGCAATTGAAGCAAGGTTAGACACCTAGAATCATCCTTCTTGCTCTCAACTCTTTCCTGTCCACACTGCCAACAATGTTGCACCAGATGTTACTCAACATTTGTTCTTACTATTTACAATCATCTTCATCGAAAAAACCGACTGAAGATTAATGTAAATTTAGAGACATAAGAAAGGAAGAACACAGCAGTATGCCTATGGCCCATAATTGGCAGTCCATGTGAAGACCTAAACCCATTAATAAAATATTCATTAACTATACATTCTATATAGCCAGAGGCCAAAATTAACTGAAGAAGTTTTCAGACAAAGAATAAAGATATAGGTATCAGAAAAAAATGGAGTATTGACCCAAATGCCTTAAAACCTATTCAGTATCCCGCGAGACATAAGAGTATATAAATAAACAAAATTAAATATAACTAAAAATGTTTCTTAATGTAAAATAAACTTAAGACCATTGGTGGCTCTCTTTTTAAAGGTATAATGGAACTTTTACTGAAGATAGATATTAGACACACATTTTGAAGACATTGCAAACTCTGAGTTTCAGTGAAAATTCGATATACAAAAGTATGATAGTAAACATAATCTACCTTGTGCAACACTTGGGGATCTTTATTGGAAACGGTTTCGCTAACCAGCGGCTTCCTCATCCAACACTGTGAAAAAGTTGTAATTATAAGTGTTGCACATGTGACAAGTTTCTCACATCAGTAGAAGCATAAAATCAACTTGCTTTTCCGCCCTTCTCCACTCTTTTGGAGGTTGCGAGACATGCACTGCTGGTATCCCATCTTTGGCACTATGGCAGGACAAAGAGACTGGACAGGGATTCTTCTTGCATATTATCCCTGGCAGTGTGGTAGGATGTAGTGGAGGATGGAGAGAAACCCTTCTGGTGCACCATTGTTGGCACTGTGACAAGAAGAAGTTGAGAGCAAGAAGAGATAATTTTAGTATCTAACCTTGCTTCAACTTTCTAGACATAGCCTTTAATACCCATGAATCCCTACACAAACTTTTATATAGTATAGGATGATAAAGTCTACTTGAATTTAGGGAACTTAAACTACATGTGTTTAAGGCAAAAATACATATTTTCTTCATAAGTTTAAGTTCAGAACGTAAGAGGTATAAATTAATGTTGATGTCTTTTATTACCATTGAAGACCTGCAGTTCCAATACTGGAGTCGACGCTGGTGTCCCAACTCTCACCGAGGTCGAGTCCAGTATTCTCCCTTCTCCTTTTATACTGTTATATTCTATTTAAAACAATTCCACAAAAAAAAATAATTATATGTATGTCATGAGCGAAGAGATCATTCAACACATCAGCTGTAATCAAGAATTAATAAAAGTTTACTCATTCATTCTCCATGACTTTACAAACATAAATACAAAACTAAGTCATCCACTTATAATATGAGGTCACGATCATCACCAACTTAACATATCATCTACACAAAAAATCCAAGAACCACCAACTAAGACATAACATAACACATTTCAACTAAAGACATGACATAATCATACAACAAATTCAAGACATGGAGACATACACCAAGACAATCAAAAAACAAAGTCATAACATGACGACTCACAACTAAGAGCCCAATATACCCTCCAACTAAGACATGAGTCATAACCAAATCTAAGATATATTCAAAATCTAAGACAGGAACACAAAATAAGCCATGTCACGATCACCAACTATAACATATCATTTCCCCCCCCCCAGAAACCAAAAAAAAAAAAAAATCTTAGAAACACTAGACATAACATGAACGACACCTAAGACATAACTTAACTCACAATAAATATATGACATAGATACATAACCAAAACTAACAACACACACACAACACACACACACACACACACCCATCACACACACCACCACCAACCACCACCACCACCACCACCAACCACCACCACCGACCACCACCACTCACACAACACCAACAACAACAACAAAGACATAACATAATTACAAAAATTTAAAGACACTCAATAACCACCAACTATAACATACAAACACACAAAAATCTAATCACTTGCAGCTAAGACAATAACATTGAAATACACATCCAACCATGACATGTAACATAATCACCAAACAAAATTAAGACATGTTAGTATAGCAGCAGTACTAGTAGTAGTAGTAAGTACTGTAGTAGCAGTAGTAGTAGTAGTAGCAGCAGTACTAGTATAGTAGTTAATGTAAAAAAGCCAGTAGTAGTAGCATAAGTAGTAGTAGCGAGTGTAGTAGTTAGTAGAGTAGTATGAACAGTATACAGAAGTAGTTTTGTAGTAGTACAATATATAGTACAGTATAGTAGTATAGTAGTAGCAGTAGTAATAGTAGTAGTAGCCAGTAGTAGGTACTTACAGCAGGTAGTAGTAACAGTAGTAAGCGAATAGTAGTAGTATTATTAGTAGTAGTAGTAGTAGAATAGTAGTAGTAGCAGTAGTAGTAGTAGTAAGCATTAGTAGTAGTAACAGTAGTAGCAGTATAGTGTAGTATTAGCAATAGTAGTAGTAGCAGAAGTAAGTATAGTATTAGCAGTATAGTAGTAGTAGTAGTAGCAGTAGTAGTAGTAGTAGCAGTAGTAGTAGTAGTAGTAGTCGCAGCAGTAGTATATATATGTGGCTCCCTTCCTTTCTGGGTTTCTGTGTAATAGGTTATTGTCCAAGACGTCGTCTAAGTTTTGTCTCACAAGTGGCGAGTTATTTGAAAGCAAAATAAAAGTTCTAATGAGCCATAAAAACATAAAATTATCATTGGTGTGAGAGAATTGAATTAAATAAAATGCATTAAGATGGAATCATAAAAAACAACTCTGAAATGTTTACTAAATAAATATCTGACTAAAATAAATAATGGTCATACCAGGTACTCGACAAGCAAGACCGTGGACCCTAACATTGGTAATATTGTTCTGCTAGACTATGGACAAGGACGGTGTTATTTATAGAGCTCTGTAACATCCACTGTGCTGTTGCTTTGGTGATTTGCAGAAGTGCGCCGAAGGATACTTGTGCGCATATTCTTGTATATAACGCTGTTTGATCGTTTATATATGAATATGGATTTATTTTAGCATTTTAATGAAAAATCTTATTATAAATCTGTCAAAGCAGCTGATAGAAAATCTTTGAAGTTACGAGGACCTCCAGCGGACTTCCTGTATGCTCCTCCATCGAGTGGTTAAGGCGGCAGCTCAGCTCTTTAGTGCGCCTTGAGAACACAACCCCTAATTTTGAGAGCATGGTGGATGGCATTAAGGGATAACTGCCTTCTGTATCATGAAAGAACACAACAGAGGCATGAAGAAGCGACCTTCAACAAAGATATACCTATTTACAGAGGAAATACTACGTTAATAAGAAATATACAGAGTGAACGTATTACTGTAGTAACTAATAACATGATGGTAGACACAACCTGTGTAGTAAATGGTGTATTTACTACTCCAAAAATATTGTTCTGATACCTTTATTTTAGTATTTATGTGAAATTAATTTTGATATAGAAAGCATAACCAAATAAGAATATTTTAATACGATAATAAACAAGGACACAATAAGCATTCTATTTAGTTCATGAAATTATAAAAGAAAGTCTGAAGAAGCAGCATATTTGAGATGAAATTTACTATTCACTAAGAATATATTGCAACTTTTCAAACAAGACAGAAGCGGGGAAAGTGCCAGAACAAGGAATTTTTTTTGATTGGGGGCTTCTCCTTCTCATTTTTTAGGACTCCCTTTCGCCTCCCCTCAACCACCCTTCCCATTTTTTCCCTCCTCCCGGTAGTTCCGACCCGCCTCCTACCCCCAAAGGGTCATATTCCATCGGGTGTTGGCAAAATATTCCAGGAGTAGGTTGCCCCAAAAAAATTTCGGAATTGTTGCCAAATTTTCCAAATTTATCATTTTTTCGAGTGTTGCCAATTTTTCAATTCTTTTCTTCTTCATTTTTTGGGTCATCCCAATTTTTCATTTAAAGATATCTCCCTCTAAATCTAGAGTCCGAGCTCCACTCCCGATCAAGTTTTTCACGAAATTAAATCGTATATATAATATTACGCAACTTGTGGAAAACGACCAGCGTGCGGCGCTAATGACAAACATTCCCAGCCCGTCAGGGTATGGCCACTAAATGGTTTGTATTCAAACTGTAAACACCAACAATCATAATACAGCTCTGGGATCCAATTTTTAGAGGTATTACCCTGTATACTTTACCACCAAATGACGTTAACTTTGATAACATATTTTGCTCTAACTCCTACGTGTTTTTAGTGCTCTTTGAGTTTACAACATTTTTAGAGTTATTAAGGTAAAGATGATTCAATAATACAGAGGTCATGCAAATAAGAGGTATACAAGTGTAAATAATTACACAAACATTCACAAATTTTATTTTGTTACCAACATTTTTTGTGCATGCAAAGAGTACGAAACCTTAATTCGTCGCATGATACAACACCCTCACGTACAGGATTATCTCCCCCAAACCAGCGAACCACGGAAACTAAGGGTTGACGAGTGGGGCCCCGTCGATCCACCAGTACCCAGGTTCCAGCCAATGAGAAGATGGTTTTTGGCAATCGCAGAGATTATTTGGGTACCACTCGACTCTGTCTGCCTTGTCATTCCCATTCTATAGCTGTAGAAGCACGGTCTGCTCTCTAGTGGCTTCTATTCTGCCTTGCTTACCGTGGAGTGCACTAATACCTATTGTTGTACATAGTGTATATAGTGTACATAATTCGTGTCTAAATGGTGAAGGTATAATATAAGTCAAGTTTTCTGCGGTGTTTATTTTGCTCCCTTTACACCCAGGATCACAGGCCCATTTGACTTCCCCTGATGTAATACATTTGAGACTCCTGGGTTGTAATACATTTGGACCCTGGGTTGTAAATCTAACCATTTTGGACTCCTGGGTGTTATACATTTAGGACTCGTCTCCTGGTTTGTAATACATTTGGAACTCTGGGTTGTAATACATTGGACTCCTGGGTTTGTAATACATTTGGACTCCTGGGTTGTAATACATTTGGACTCCTGGGTTGTAATACATTTGGACTCCTGGGTTGTAATACATTTGGACTCCTGGGTTGTAATACATTTGGACTCCTGGGTTGTAATACATTTGGACTCCTGGGTTGTAATACATTTGGACTCCTGGGTGTATTACATTTGGACTCCTGGTTGTAATACATTTGGACCTCCTGGTTGTAAAACATTGGGACTCCTGGGTTGTAATACATTTGGACACTGGGTTGTAATAATTTGACCTCCTGGGTTGAAGTATATTTGACTCCTGGTTGTAATACATTTGGACTCCTGGGTTGTAATACATTTGGACTCCTGGGTTGTAATACATTTCAATACAAAAAGATACATTTTCTCTAGTACAACATTTTTACAACTTCTTTACAACTTCATCACAGTTTCTACGACATCATAGGGAAAATAATCACAATTGTATGTACAACACAGCGGGGAATTAGTTTAGTAGTCACCTATGATTAGATGCTGGAATATCTGGGTGTCCACAGGGAGTGTCCATCATTGTGTCCATCATTGTGTCCATCAGGTGTCCCATGAAGCCAGAGTAATGTCCTGGTGTCCAAGTGATACCTTTATATCAATAAAAGGCAGACAATCTCTCTCTTCTTAACTTCCTGGACATCTCTCTCCTGTGACATTACCGTAATAAACTTACACTTCAAAGAGTTATTTACAACTTTTGTGAAAACATTTTTATACCAAACCATGAGTTAACAATGTCTGAAATGTCTCTACTCTGACATTACTTGTTCTTCCAGTCATCTTCACACAACACATTTTTGCTTTCATAGCAACCAACCCATTAATATTATAATAAACTCATTTCAGATTTCAATATCCTGGACTCACCCTTCCTACTATTATCTATAAATGGGATTATCCAGGACTAAATTTAAAAGAAATCCATAATTCTAACCACGGTTCACTCTTTAAATTCGTAAACAAATCTTTGCATTACTGTACAGGATCTTTATATCATCTCCCTAATGTTTTAATTCAATAACCAAAAATAATACAAATTTTTTCTTAGCAATCTAGAAATTTGAAAACCTAGATAGAGTTGATCAGCAGTTAATCGGTTTTGGTGAACGTGCATATCCCTTTGTGTCTTGTTCAAATGCATAATATATTCAAAAAGGTGTCATTGACAGCTCTAGCGAATGCTTATCCGTCATCCTTATATTATTTAAGGTCTCACTCACCATACTTTGTGATATAATTAATTATTTACCGTAAATGCCATTGTTAGTCAGCTTAATCTTGATGAGAGCATTGTGTTAGCAGTTTGTTGATCAATATTAGTTTCTAATGGAAGCTCTAATATTTTTTGCCTGATTATATTCCATATACTGCATGAACATTTCTAATCTACAACCCAAGACTGTTAAAAGGTGAATAATTCCAAACTCACTAGAATAATGTTTCTGGTGGAAGATGGTCAGCCACAATTTCTATTAAATTTTGTGTATCGTTCTACCTTCAATTTTCAAAGCAGACTCAGAATAAGGAGATAACATGTCTTCTGATATATTCATGTGTGTTAATATCAAGGAAGTTCTTTGTCGTCTAGCTATCTCAGGATTTACTGGATGGTGTCACATTCAATACCAATAACACTTCTCTCACCTCAACTGGATACCTTAGTTAATCCCTAAAAACAAGGAATGTAGTCTATTCCATACATTAGATAATTTTCCTTATACCTTCGGCGGTAGAGCTTCAACCATAACACTGGAATTACAATGAATTAAAGTAAGATATAAAATATGAAGGACCCATTTTCCCACTCTATCAAAATTGAGTTAATTTAAGAATTATAGACTTGGAACATTGACTGAATCCCCATTTGAGATTCCTTTTTTATCAGATCATATAAATCATGGAAAGTAAAATATCTAATTTATAGACAAAAAAAAAATTTAAATTTAAAAGGAAAAAAAACCAGAAATAAATAAAAACATTTTGCGAAAAAAAGGGGGTTTTTTTAAAAATTTCAAAAGAAGGAAAACAGGCTTTTAATTTTGAATGAAAAAAATTCGGGCCCAAATTTGAAAAATAAATTTTAGAATTCCCTTTGCCAATTTAATTTGGAGGTTTTTAACATGCCCATTCTTTACTATTCAAAGGATTTAAAATCTTGGAAAGAAAAGGGGGGGGAAAGCAAAGATTCCTGTACAAAAATTTCTTTAAAGAAAAAAATAAATCCATTTCAAACAAAATTGGGGGGTTTTGACAGGGGTTTAAATTGGAAAAAAAAAATAAAAGGGGATTAAATGCTTGAAAATTCCCAGAAAAAGGATGCAAATTTTTAAAGTTGGAAATTTTGGAAGAATAGGAAACCCCTGGTTTGGAATTTGGTTGGGGAGGGGAAAAAATTTAAAAAAATTTTTAGAATAAGTGGGTATTTTTAAAATTTTAAAAAACAGATGGGGGGGGGGGTTAATTTTGAATATTTTTGGGTTTGGGGCCTTTTTAAATTTGAGTGGAGGTGACAATTTGGGGGCAAGTATTGGGGGGGGGTGGATTTTAAATGGGTAGTAAATCTGGGTTTTTTTTTGTTTTAACAAAATATTGTTTTTTTCTGTTTCCCGAACTTTTAGGAAGGACATTTTTTATGCCTAATTTCGGAAAAAAAAACTTTTCAAAACCTGGGGAAAGTTTTACTAATGTTAAAAAATTTGTTAAATTTTTGGGTTTTCTTTTTGAGCGGGTTTTTTTGTCCGTTTTTCGTTTATGAAAGGGGGCAAAATTTTTATAGGGTGGGAGACATGATGTTTTGGGGTTTTAAATTTTGTGGGAATCCGGGTTGTTTTGGGGGGTCACTGATTAAAAAAAAATGTTTTGGAGGTAAATTTTGTTTAGGAAAGGTGGGTGGGCAGGCAGGGCAGGTGGTGAGGTAAGGGGGACGGTTTTTCGGGCGGTGGTAAAAGGGGGTGGAAAGGTGATTTGGTAGGTCGGTGCGGTACAGGGAGGTACAGGTAAAAAAACAGTTACAGAGTAAAAAGTAACAGGTAAAATTCCCCAGGTTAAACAAAAAAAGTCAGTAAGGTTTACCCCGTTGGTTCGTTTGAAAATAAAAAAAATTTACCAAAAAAAAAAACTAAAAGTAACATTATTTTTTTTGGGGAAACAAAACTTTAACAAAACCTTCCCCAAAAAACTTTTCCAAAAACAAACTAAAAGTTAAAACTTGTTTTAATTTGAAAATTTTTACAAAATAAACCCAAACATAGGGCCACCTTTAACTACACTTCTGCTTTGGGTGAAAACGGTTAATTTTGGGGGGGGAAATTAAGGGACCAATTTTTTTCACTTGTGGGCCCCCCCTGGAATTTTTTCCCGTAACGCTCGGCCTCGTTTTTTTAACTGCCCTGGGGTTCGAGCGTTTTCGGGTCATCCGGGGAAGGGCCCCCTGGAAGTTTCCTGGGGAAGTAAAGGGGGAGGACATGGGGGGGCCCGGAGGGGTTTTCCGGAACATAACCTGGGAAAGGCGAGGAAAACCCCGGGGAAGGGGGGAAAGGGGGGGAAAAATTTTTGGGCCGATGGATCTGGACACAGGGCCCTGGGAAAGCGGGGTTTTTTTACCCGGGGAAAGGGGGGGAAAGGGGGGAAATTTACGAGGGGACCTGGACCCTGGAAAATGGCCGGAAAAAGGGGAGGGGGTTTTGGGAGGGGGGGAATAAAGGGAAAATACTGGGGCACAGTAAAAAGAAAACCGGATGGGGGAAAATTTTCCCTGGGGAAGGGGGAAAGGGGAATATCTGGGGGGCCAGATGGACCCTGGAAAAAGGTGGGGGGGGGGGAACTGGGGGGCAGACCGGGGGAAAGGGGAAGGGAAATCTGAGGGGGAAGTTGGCTCCTCACAGGGACCGGGAAAAAGAGGGGGATGTGGTTGAGGCGACCTTGGGGGAAAAGGGGGAGGGGAATACTGGGGGCCCAAATGGACCGGAAAGGACCGGGAAAGGAAAAGCCCCTGGGGAAGGGGAAAAAGGGGAGAAATATTAAAGGGGACAGATGGATCCTGGACACAGGACCTGGGAAGCGGGGGGAGGGGGAGGAGATTTGGGGAAGGGGGGGGGAACATTGAGGGGGAAGAGGATCCGGGGACAGGCTAAAAAAAAGGAAGGACTTGGGAGGGGAAAAAGGGGAAAATTTTGACCAAATGGCCCCGGGGACAGGCCCTGGGAAGAAAGGATATGGGCGGGGCCCCGACCGGGGGAATGGAAGGGGAAAATTTGAGGGGCCCGAGGTTGGAAAGAATAAAAGGGGCAAGTTTACCCGGGGAAGGGGGAAAGGAGTTACTGAGGGGAAAGTAATTGGACACATAAAACCGGGGGAAAAACTTGACAAAAGGGGGGTGGGGGGGGACCTTAAAGAGAATCCTGGCAAAACGTGGCTAGGCGGGGTAATCGAGATAACTGAGGCTGGGGACGCTGGCCTCCACGTTGCAAGGTTGGTAACTCAGGATAAATTGGGGACAGTGGGCACAAAAAATTTAATGGGCAATTTTGTTTTTTATAAACTGACTGATATTTTTTTAAACTGGGTGGCCTCAAATTTTACGAATTCCCTAAGTTATGCAAAATTGATTAAAATTAAAAACAGTAAAAAAATTGCTTTATTAAAATATTTAAAAATTTTTACTACCTTATTTTTTTCATATGAACGCTTTTTTTTAAAGGGAAACAGTATCAGAAAAGATGTTTGGCAGTGCCCTTAAAGTAAAAAGAAAGACTTAATTTTTTTGAAAGTTCATTGTTCACATCTCTGTGCTTTCTTCTGTGTTTTAATTATTTCTAAAATTTATCGAGTGCTTGACAAAAATACGGGAAACTACAGTTTGACTGGGAGGGAGAAGACCTCACATAACACATGATTGTTTTCCCAAGATGGGCAATAATGAAATGTAGGTTTAAAGTGAAAATTAGAAACCAAAAAAAACCAACCGTGGTTTTAAAAAAAATGTGTGAAAGACCATAGGTAATTATACAAAGGGAAAATATGAGGGGCTTAGAGTAATGTGAGAAATAATGGAGGGCTCTTAATAAAAATTAGCAAGTTTGTGTTAACCCATAAATACTTTATTAAGAAAGATTTTGTGAGCCCGTAACTGACTAATTCAAGACAGGTTTTTCTTTAAAATTCAAGGTTGGAAAATTTTCTTGATCTTTTTTCAAATTCAAAGTCGACCTGGAAAAAAAATGTACTGAACTCGCTGATATGGGTTAGAACTTTGATAAAAAGTTATAAGAGAGAAGAACATCCACTGAACACTTGTCTGGAATGAACACTCATGAACATTCACATAAAAAGATAAATGTTGTTCAAATAATCGGATGGTTGGTAGTGGTGGTTGGTTTGGATGGTTTGGGAGGGATTTGTTGGTATGGGTTGTTGGTAGTGGAGGTTGGTAGGGATGGTTTGGAGTGGTGGTTGGTAGTGGATGGTTGGTTTGGGTGGTTGGTAGTGGATGGGTTGGGAGTGGATGGTGGTAGTGGAGGTTTGGGATGGATGGTTGGTATGGATGGTTGGTAGTGGTGGTTGGTATTGCATGGTTGGTAGAGGTTGTTGGTGTGGATGGTTGGAGTGGATGGGGATAGTGGATGGTTGGTAGTGGATGGTTGGTATTGGTGGTTGGTATTGGGTAGTTGGTAGTGGATTTTTGGTAGTGGTGGTTGGTAGTGGATGGTTGGTTGGATGGGTTTAGGGGTGGTTGGTATTGATGGTTGGTAGAGGATTGTTGGTAGTGGATGGTTGATAGTGGTGGTTGGGAGTGGATTTGGTTTTTTTTGGAGGTTTGGGATAGGATGTGGTAGGGATTGTTGGTGGGATGTTGGTATGGATGGTTGGTATGGATGGTTTGGGGTGGATGGTTGGGAGTGGATGGTTGGTATTGATGGTTGGATGGTGGTTGGTAGTGGAGCTTGGTAATGGGTGGCTGAAGTGGGGTGGATGGTTTGGTGGTTGGTAGTGGTGGTTGGGGTTTTGGATGGGTTGGGATTGGATGGTTTGGGTTTTGGATGGTTGGTATGGGGCGGTTGGGATTCGTGGTTTGGGAGTGGAGGTTGGTAGTGGATGGTTGGTGTGGATAGTTGGGATTTGGGTGGTTGGTATTGGATGGTTGGTACTGTATGTTTTTGGGAATAGAGGTTGACAGTGGGTGGAATGATGGGGGGGTGGTAGTGAATGGTTGGGATTGGATGGTTGGATGGATGGGTTGGTATTGGATGTTGGATGGGATGGTTGGGAGTGGTGGTTGGTATGGGACATTGGTTTGGGTGGTTGGTGTGTTGGTTGGGAGTGGATGGTTGGTATGGATGTTATTATGAAAGGGGTTGTAAGGGGTTGAGAGTGGGTGGTGGTTTTTATGTGGATGGTTTGTAGTGGATGGTTTGGGAGAGGATGGTTTTGGGAGTGGATGGTTGATAGTGGATGTTGGGAAAGGATGGTTGACAGTGGGTGGATGGTATTGATGGTTCGTAGTGGATGGTTGGTATTGGATGGTTTGGTATTGGTGGTTGGTAATGGACAGTTGGTGTCGAGGTTGGGGTGGTGGGTGGTAGTGGGGGTTGGTAGTGGTTTTCGTATTGGAGGTTGGGACTGTATGCTTGGTAATGGATGGTTGACAGTGGGTGGAATGTATTGGATGGTTGGTAGTGGATGGTTGGTATTGGATGGTTGGTACTGGATGGTGGTATTGGATGGTTGGTATTGGATGGTTGGCATTGGATGGTTGGTAGTGGATGGTTGGAAGTGGATTGTTGGTAGTGGATGGTTGATATTGGATGTTTGGTATTGGATGATTGGTACTGGACGGTTGGTAGTCGACGGTTGGTAGTGGATGGTTGGTAGTGGACAGTTGGTTAGTAGATGGTTGGTAGTGGATGGTTGGTAAAGGTTGGTTGGTACTGGATGGTTGGTAGTAGATGATTGGTAAGTGGACGCTTGGCAGTGGATGGTTGGTAGTGGACGGTTGGTAGTGGACGGTTGGTAGTGGATGGTTGGCAATGGATGGTTGGTAGTATATGGTTGGTAGTGGATGGTTGGTATTGGATGGTTGGTAGTGCATGGTTGGTAATGGAAGGTTGGTAGTGGGTGGATGGTATTGGATGGTTGGTAGTGGATGGTTGGTAGTGGATGGTTGGTATTGAGTTGTGGTAAGAGATGGTTGATGTAAAGTTGTGAGGAATAATGGTTGAAGATAAGTTGAAATTTTGAGTTAATGTTGATTTATAGTAATGAATAGTTAATAAAGTACTTGCGTCTTTCTTCCTCACAATGTACATACAAGAGAATAAATTTTGATAGAAGAAAAAGGTTTCGTGATGAATTGTGTTGGTCAACTCAGGTGTGTTGCTTAAGTTGTTGTCTTCTTCCATTGTGTTGTGTCTTGATTTTGATGTGACCTACATCCTTATATCCCACACCAGGTCATCCTTATATCCCACACCAGGTCATCCTTATATCCCACACCAGGTCATCCTTATATCCCACAACAGGTCATCCTTATATCCCATACCAGGTCATCCTTATATCCCACACCAGGGTCATCCTTATTATCCCACACCAGGTCATCCTTATATCCCACACCAGGTCATCCTTATGTCCCACACCAGGTCATCCTTATATCCCACACCAGGTCATCCTTATATCCCACACCAGGTCATCCTTATATCCCACACCAGGTCATTCTTATATCCCACAACAGGTCATCCTTATATCCCATACCAGGTCATCCTTATATCCCACACCAGGTCATCCTTATATCCCACACCAGGTCATCCTTATATCCCATACCAGGTCATCCTTATGTCCCACACCAGGTCATCCTTATATCCCACACCAGGTCATCCTTATATCACATACCAGGTCATAATTATATCTCATACAAGGTCATCCTTATATCCCATACCAGGTATACCTTACATCCCATACCAGGTCATCCTTATATCACATACCAAGCCATCCTTATATCCCACACCAGGTCATCCTTTTATTCCATATTAAGTCATCCTTATATCACACACCAGGTCATCCTTATATTCCATATACACCAGGTCATCCTTCTATCCCATACCAGGTCATCCTTATATCCCATACCATGTCATCCTTATATTGATATCAGGTCATCCTTATATCACATACCAGGTCATCCTTATATTCCATACAAGGCCATCCTTATATCCCATACCAGGTCATCCTTATATCCCATGCCAGGTCATCCTTATATCACATACCAGGTCATCCTTATATCCCATTCAAGACCATCCTTATATCCTGCACCAGGTCATCCTTATATCCCACACCAGGTCATCCTTATATCCCATATCAGGTCATCCTTATATCCCATACCAGGTCATCCTTATATCCCATACCAGGTCATCCTTATATCACATACCAGGTCATCCTTATATCCCATTCAAGACCATCCTTATATCCTGCACCAGGTCATCCTTATATTCCATACCAGGTCATCCTTATATCCCATACCAGGTCATCCTTATATCCCACACCAGGTCATCCTTATATCCCACACCAGGTCATCCTTATATCCCATACCAGGTCATCCTTATATCCCATACCAGGTCATCCTTATATCCCATACCAGGTCATCCCTATATCCATACCAGGTCATCCTTATATCCCATATCAGGTCATCCTTATATCACATACCAGGTCATCCTTATATCACATACCAGGTCATCCTCATATCACATACCAGGTCATCCTTATATCACATACCAGGTCATCCTTACATCCCATACCAGGTCATCCTTATATCACATACCAGGTCATCCTTATATCACATACCAGGTCATCCTTATATCACATACCAGGTCATCCTGATATCACATACCAGGTTATCTTTATATCACATACCAGGTCATCCTTATATCACATACCAGGTCATCCTTATATCACATACCAGGTCATACTTTTATCACATACCAGGTCATCCTTATATCCCATACCAGGTCATCCTTATATCCCATACCAGGTCATCCTTATATCACATACCAGGTCATCCTTATATCACATACCAGGTCATCCTTATATCACATACCAGGTCATCCTTATATCACATACCAGGTCATCCTTATATCACATACCAGGTCATCCTTATATCACATACAAGGTCATCCTTATATCCCATACCAGGTCATCCTTATATCCCATACCAGGTCATCCTTATATCCCATACCAGGTCATCCTTATATCACATACCAGGTCATCCTTATATCACATACCAGGTCATCCTTATATCACATACCAGGTCATCCTTATATCACATACCAGGTCATCCTTATATCACATACCAGGTCATCCTTATATCACATACCAGGTCATTCTATATCACATACCAGGTCATCCTTATATCACATACCAGGTCATCCTTATATCACATACCTGGTCATCCTTATATCACATACCAGGTCATCCTTATATCACATACCAGGTCATCTTATATCACATACCAGGTCATCCTTATATCCCATACCAGGTCATCCTTATATCCCATACCAGGTCATCCTTATATCCCATACCAGGTCATCCTTATATCACATACCAGGTCATCCTTATATCCCATACCAGGTCATCCTTATATCACATACCAGGTCATCCTTATATCACATACCAGGTCATCCTTATATCACATACCAGGTCATCCTTATATCACATACCAGGTCATCCTTATATCACATACCAGGTCTTCCTTATATCACATACCAGGTCATCCTTATATCACATACCAGGTCATCCTTATATCACATACCAGGTCATCCTTATATCACATACCAGGTCATCCTTATATCACATTACCAGGTCATCCTTATATCACATACCAGGTCATCCTTATATCACATACCAGGTCATCCTTATATCACATACCAGGTCATCCTTATATCACATACCAGGTCATCCTTATATCACATACCAGGTCATCCTTATATCACATACCAGGTCATCCTTATATCACATACCAGGTCATCCTTATATCCCATACCAGGTCATCCATATATCCCATACCAGGTCATCCTTATATCCCATACCTGGTCATCCTTATATCACATACCAGGTCATCCTTATATCCCATACCAGGTCATCCTTATATCACATACCAGGTCATCCTTATATCACATACCAGGTCATCCTTATATCACATACCAGGTCATCCTTATATCACATACCAGGTCATCCTTATATCACATACCAGGTCATCCTTATATCACATACCAGGTCATCCTTATATCACATACCAGGTCATCCTTATATCACATACCAGGTCATCCTTATATCACATACCAGGTCATCCTTATATCACATACCAGGTCATCCTTATATCGCATACCAGGTCATCCTTATATCACATACCAGGTCATCCTTATATCACATACCAGGTCATCCTTATATCACATACCAGGTCATCCTTATATCACATACCAGGTCATCCTTATATCACATACCAGGTCATCCTTATATCACATACCAGGTCATCCTTATATCACATACCAGGTCATCCTTATATCACATACCAGGTCATCCTTATATCCCATACCAGGTCATCCTTATATCACATACCAGGTCATCCTTATATCACATACCAGGTCATCCTTATATCCCATACCAGGTCATCCTTATATCCCATACCAGGTCATCCTTATATCCCATACCTGGTCATCCTTATATCACATACCAGGTCATCCTTATATCACATACCAGGTCATCCTTATATCACTGCAACTTTCAAGAAAGTTTTTCTTACTGAAAAACTATTATGTTAATAACCATTATGTTGTGAACAGCACCATGTTCACTGTTGTGAACAGCACCATGTTCAGTGTTGTGAACAGCACCATGTTCAGTGTTGTGAACAGCACCATGTTCAGTGTTGTGAACAGCACCATGTTCAGTGTTGTGAACAGCACCATGTTCACTGTTGTGAACAGCACCATGTTCAGTGTTGTGAACTGCACCATGTTCACTGTTGTGAACAGCACCATGTTCACTGTTGTGAACAGCACCATGTTCACTGTTGTGAACAGCACCATGTTCACTGTTGTGAACAGCACCATGTTCACTGTTGTGAACAGCACACATGTTCACTGTTGTGAACAGCACCATGTTCACTGTTGTGAACAGCACCATGTTCACTGTTGTGAACAGCACCATGTTCAGTGTTGTGAACAGCACCATGTTCAGTGTTGTGAACAGCACCATGTTCACTGTTGTGAACAGCACCATGTTCAGTGTTGTGAACAGCGCCATGTTCACTGTTGTGAACAGCACCATGTTCACTGTTGTGAACAGCACTATGTTCACTGTTGTGAACAACACCATGTTCATTGTTGTGAACAGCACCATGTTCACTGTTGTGAACAGCACCATGTTCAGTGTTGTGAACAGCACCATGTTCACTGTTGTGAACAGCACCATGTTCAGTGTTGTGAACAGCACCATGTTCACTGTTGTGAACAGCACCATGTTCAGTGTTGTGAACAGCACCATGTTCACTGTTGTGAACAGCACCATGTTCACTGTTGTGAACAGCACTATGTTCACTGTTGTGAACAGCACCATGTTCATTGTTGTGAACAGCACCATGTTCACTGTTGTGAACAGCACCATGTTCAGTGTTGTGAACAGCACCATGTTCACTGTTGTGAACAGCACCATGTTCAGTGTTGTGAACAGCACCATGTTCACTGTTGTGAACAGCACCATGTTCTGTTGTGAACAGCACTATGTTCACTGTTGTGAACAGCACCATGTTCATTGTTGTGAACAGCACCATGTTCACTCTTGTGAACTGTACCATGTTCACTGTTGTTAACTGTACCATGTTTACTGTTGTGAAATGTACCATGTTCACTGTTGTTAACTGTACCATGTTTACTGTTGTGAACTGTACCATGTTCACTGTTGTGAACAGCACCATGTTCACTCTTGTGAACTGTACCATGTTCACTGTTGTTAACTGTACCATGTTTACTGTTGTGAACTGCACCATGTTCACTGTTGTTAACTGTACCATGTTTACTGTTGTGAACTGTACCATGTTTACTGTTGTGAACTGTACCATGTTCACTGTTGTGAACTGTACCATGTTCACTGTTGTTAACTGTACCACGTTTACTGTTGTGAACTGTACCATGTTCACTGTTGTGAACAGCACCATGTTCACTTTTGTGAACTGTACCATGTTCACTGTTGTTAACTGTACCATGTTTACTGTTGTGAACCGTACAATGTTCACTCTTGTGAAGAGCACCATGTTCACTCTTGTGAACTGCACCATGTTCACTGTTGTTAACTGTACCATGTTCACTGTTGTGAACAGCACCATGTTCACTGTTGTGAAGAGCCCCTTGTTCACTGTTGTGAACAGCACCATGTTCACTGTTGTGAACTGTACCATGTTCACTGTTGTGAACAGCACCATGTTCACTCTTGTGAACTGTACCATGTTCACTGTTGTTAACTGTACCATGTTTACTGTTGTGAACTGTACCATGTTCACTGTTGTGAACAGCACCATGTTCACTGTTGTGAACAGCACCATGTTCACTCTTGTGAACTGTACCATGTTCAATGTTGTTAACTGTACCATGTTTACTGTTGTGAACAGCACCACGTTCACTGTTGCGAACAGCACCATGTTCACTCTTGTGAACTGTACCATGTTCATTGTTGTTAACTGTTCCATGTTTACTGTTGTCAACTGTACCATGTTCACTGTTGTTAACTGTACCATGTTCATTGTTGTTAACTGTACCATGTTCACTGTTGTGAACTGTACCATGTTCACTGTTGCGAACAGCCCCATGTTCACTGTTGTGAACAGCACTATGTTCACTGTTGTGAACAGCCCCATGTTCACTGTTGTGAAAAGCCCCATGTTCACTGTTGTGAACTCTACCATGTTCAGTGTTGTTAACTGTTCCATGTTCACTGTTGTAAATTGTATCATGTTCACTGTTGTGAACAGCCCCATGTTCACTGTTGTGAAAAGCCCCTTGTTCACTGTTGTGAACTCTACCATGTTCACTGTTGTTAACTGTTCCATGTTCACTGTTGTAAATTGTATCATGTTCACTATTGTGAACAGCCCCATGTTCACTGTTGCGAACAGCCCCATGTTCACTGTTGTGAACTGTGCCATGTTCTCTGTTGTTAACTGTACCCTGTTCACTGTTGTGAACTGTACCATGTTCACTGTTGTGAACAGCACCATGTTCACTGTTGTGAACAGCACCATGTTCACTGTTTTGAACAGCACCATATTCATTGTTGTGAACAGCACCATGTTCACTGTTGTGAACAGCTCCATGTCCACTGTTGTGAACTGTATCATGTTCACTGTTGTGAACTGTACCATGTTCGCTGTAGTGAACTGTATCATGTTCACTGTTGTGAACAGCACCATGTTAACTTTTGTGAGCTGTACCATGTTCACTGTTGTTAACTGCACCATGTTCACCGTTGTTAACTGCACCATGTTCACTGTTGTTAACTGCACCATGTTCACTGTTGTGAACTGTACCATGTTCACTGTTGTGAACAGCCCCATGTTCACTGTTGTGAAGTGTACCATGTTCACTGTTGTGAACAGCACCATGTTCACTGTTGTGAACTGTACCATGCTCACTATTGTTAAGTGCACCATGTTCACTGTTGTGAACTGTACCATGTTCACTGTTGTGAACAGCCCCATATTCACTGTTTTGAACTGTACCGTGTTCACTGTCGTTAACTGTACCATGTTCACTGTTGTGAACTGTACCATGTTCACTGTTGTGAACTGTTCCATGTTCACTGTTGTGAACTGTACCATGTTCACTGTTGTGAACTGTACCATGTTCACTGTTGTGAACTGTACCATGTTCACTGTTGTGAACTGTACCATGTTCACTGTTGTGAACAGCCCCATGTTCACTGTTGTGAACTGTACCATGTTCACTGTTGTGAACTGTACCATGTTCACTGTTGTGAACAGCCCCATGTTCACTGTTGTGAACTGTACCATGTTCACTGTTGTGAACAGCACCATGTTCACTATTGTGAACAGCACCATGTTCACTGTCGTGAACTGTACCATGTTCACTGTTGTGAACTGTACCATGTTCACTGTCGTGAACTGTACCATGTTCACTGTTGTGAACAGCACCATGTTCATTGTTGTGAACAGCACCATGTTCCCTGTTGTTAACAGCCCCATGTCCACTGTTGTGAACTGTATCATGTTCACTGTTGTAAACTGTACCATGTTCACTGTCGTGAACTGCCCCATGTTCGCTGTTGTGAACTGTATCATGTTCACTGTTGTGAAGTGTACCATGTTCACTGTTGTGAACAGCACCATGTTCACTGTTGTGAACTGTACCATGTTCACTGTTGTGAACTGTACCATGTTCACTGTTGTGAACAGCCCCATGTTCACTGTTGTGAACTGTGCCATGTTCACTGTTGTTAGCTGTACCATGTTCACTGTTGTGAACTGTACCATGTTCACTGTTGTGAACAGCACCATGTTCACTGTTGTGAACTGTACCATGTTCACTGTTGTGAACAGCCCCATGTTCACTGTTGTGAACTGTACCATGTTCACTGTTGTGAAAAGCCCCATGTTCACTGTTGTGAACTGTACCATGTTCACTGTCGTGAACAGCCCCATGTTCGCTGTTGTGAACTGTATCATGTTCACTGTTGTGAAGTGTACCATGTTCACTGTTGTGAACAGCACCATGTTCACTGTTGTGAACTGTACCATGTTCACTGTTGTTAACTGCACCATGTTCACTGTTGTGAACTGTACCATGTTCACTGTTGTTAACTGCACCATGTTCACTGTTGTGAACTGTACCATGTTCACTATTGTGAACAGCCCCATGTTCACTGTTATGAAGAGTCCCATGTTCACTGTTGCGAACTGTGCCATGTTCACTGTTGTTAACTGTACCATGTTTACTGTTGTGAACTGTACCATGTTCACTGTTGTGAACAGCCCCATGTTCACTGTTGTGAACTGTACCGTGTTCACTGTCGTTAACTGTACCATGTTCACTGTTGTGAACTGTACCATGTTCACTGTTGTGAACTGTACCATGTTCACTGTTGTGAACAGTACCATGTTCACTGTTGTGAACTGTACCATGTTCACTGTTGTGAACTGTACCATGTTCACTGTTGTGAACAGCCCAATGTCCACTGTTGTGAACTGTATCATGTTCACTGTTGTGAACTGTACCATGTTCACTGTCGTGAACAGCCCAATGTCCACTGTTGTGAACTGTATCATGTTCACTGTTGTGAACTGTACCATGTTCACTGTTGTGAATAGCCCCATGTTCACTGTCGTGAACAGCCCCATGTTCGCTGTTGTGAACTGTACTTCAAGTTTCTATCTCTATTTACAAAGGAACTTTTCTTCCTTTGCTTTCATAGTCCAACTTTGGGCAACAAATCTTCCCCGAACATCGGGAAGCCGGGCTCGATACGGCTTAAGCTGTCAGTGGCCCTGATAAACCCAATAAAGAAGAAAGAAGTAATGGTGAATGTGTTTCGTCTTTCGTGTCTAACTACCTTGCTGAAAATTAACGGATGTGATAAAAAAAAACTGTATTGCTTGTGATGTTTTCCGATGGTTCAGAAATACTTCCAAAAAATTAACATGTATTTTTTTTTTAACTTATTTGACGATGAAATAAATTTGATTTAATCATTTTTTTTTTTGAGGTTTGAGGCAATACCCAGCAGATAAGAACATGAGAATAATGGAACACTGTAGTAGGCCTTCTAATTTAGGCTGAGTTACTCTTGCTCTCACACAACAATTGTTTTTACAACTTTTTTTAAAATATATTTCAAGATATTATCAACTTTAAATGACGTTTAACTCCTCAAGGGAGGTGTCTTGGCGCCGACTATTAGGGCTCTTGATCCAAGGGGTTTTGCCTGATGTTTACATCCTTAAATCGAACCTGCTTGCTTAAAATAACCTCGAGCGCAGCATGACGCCTACGGGTTTAGCGCTGACTGCATGAATGTACAGATCAGGGAATGGAGAGATGTGTTAATTATGTTAATATGGCGTGTAGAAGTGGTATACCTGCTATACCTGTTGTTCACATGGCTTGTACAAGTGGTATACCTGTTGTTAACATGGAGTGTACAAGTGGTATACATGTTGCTAACATAGCGTGTACAAGTGGTATACCTGTTAACATGGAGTGTACAAATGGTATACCTGTTGTTAACATGGAGTGTAGAAGTGGTATACCTGCTGTTAACATGGCGTGTACAAGTGATATACCTGTTGTTAACATAGCGTGTACAAGTGTTATACCTGTTGTTAACATGGAGTGTACAAGTGATATACCTGTTGTTAACATAGCGTGTACAAGTGGTATACCTGTTGTTAACATGGAGTGTACAAGTGGTATACCTGTTGTTAACATGGAGTGTACAAGTGGTAAACCTGTTGTTAACATGGAGTGTACAAGTGGTAAACCTGTTGTTAACATGGAGTGTACAAGTGGTAAACCTGTTGTTAACATGGAGTGTACAAGTGGTAAACCTGTTGTTAACATGGAGTGTACAAGTGATATGCTTGTTGTTAACATGGAGTGTGCAAGTGGTATACCTGTTGTTAACATGGAGTGTACAAGTGATATGCTTGTTGTTAACATGGAGTGTGCAAGTGGTATACCTGTTGTTAACATGGAGTGTACAAGTGGTATACCTGTTGTTAACATGGAGTGTACAAGTGGTATACCTGTTGTTAACATGGAGTGTACAAGTGGTATACCTGTTTTTAACATGGAGTGTACAAGTGGTATACCTGTTGTTAACATGGAGTGTACAAGTGGTATACCTGTACAACATTCTTTTAACCTAAGAAATTTCTGTCATTATTATCTAGTGTTTTTATCAACCTTCTTTATTACCTTAAGTTTGGTTACTCACAAACTGATCTTACATACTTGTACCTATCATTCATTGGCTTCACATATAAAAAATAAACCTAATTTATAATTTTTACCGAGGTGAGCGTAAGTCACATAGGTGGGAAGTCGGGGATGATCTGTAATGTAATAATAATTCCCTTTGCTATAATTTTATTAATCATAATTATCTCCCACACTCATCATTTTTATCAGATTATTTGTACTGCTTCCTTAATCTTTGGAAACAAAGACAGAAGACTAACAAGGAATACGAGGCCTGAATTTTTAGTCTTTTTTATTGTTTGAGTTAAATTATTTTTCTTTATTAAGGCGGCGGTAACTTCATTATAATTTAGAACAACTTCTAAGATTCGCAGACATATAACAACCAGCGTCACAACACGTAGTTCTCTGGGACAAGCTCCTGGGACAAGGTCTCGGTCAGATGACTAAAAGTTCCAGCTGTAAGTCTGCATATGGCTAGACTCGCGTCAGGAAACACTTGTCTTGTTTCCTGACAAACTTTACTTAACCTAGCATGAGGCACAGTGTCCAAGCCAGAACTTTAAAGGTCCTCGGATTTCCCATAACGAAATCACATTCCCAACTTGAATCAGTTATTCTGTTTGACTAATCTCCGGTAATTAATTAATTTTGAAGCACAATACAACTCGTTTTGAAACTTGAGAAACAGAGGGAGTTGCCGTCACAGAGAACACGTCTACTTTAGTAAGTTTCATATGAAAACAAAGCTAACTAGTTGATCCTCCATTACTTTACTCCTGATCTTGTGAAATCTGAAACAAAAATATTTTCCTTTAATATACGATATCATTAATTAAGAATATTTCACGAGAAAATACACATAGTGTTTGTAGAATGAGTCATGGGATCGAGGATGCATTATTGCTTCATATTTTCTCAATTCGTAAAAAGTAATGAGAAATTTCAAAATTTTGTGTTCAATAAATTTCTTCCTGATATGTGGATGTTTGTGCCAATACGAAACCAAAAAAAATCGCTAGTCAGCGTGCGAGGTGCTGAGTGCTGCCACTTGACAAAAGAGACGCATCTTGCAGCAGCAACAACAACACTGGATAAATCAAGTGCTGCCACTTGACAAGAGAGACGCATCTTGCAGCAGCAACAACAACACTGGATAAATCAAGTGCTGCCACTTGACAAGAGAGACGCATCTTGCAGCAGCAACAACAACACTGGATAAATCAAGTGCTGCCACTTGACAAAAGAGACGCATCTTGCAGCAGCAACAACAACACTGGATAAATCAAGTGCTGCCACTTGACAAAAGAGACGCATCTTGCAGCAGCAACAACAACAATGGATAAATCAAGTGCTGTCACTTGACAAAAGAGACGCATCTTGCAGCAGCAACAACAACACTGGATAAATCAAGTGCTGCCACTTGACAAAAGAGACGCATCTTGCAGCAGCAACAACAACACTGGATAAATCAAGTGCTGCCACTTGACAAAAGAGAGCTTCTTGCAGCAGCAACAACAACAATGGATAAATCAAGTGCTGCCACTTGACAAGAGAGACGCATCTTGCAGCAGCAGCAACAACAATGGATAAATCAAGTCACGTCTGGAATATCAATTATGTTTATTGTGATCCTCACAACAATGAAAATTTCATGATTTTATACACTGGAGGTTTTCTGTTGACAACTGTCCGATTCTTTCTAAATTAAGGACTGTCGTATATTTTCTGGATGTTTATGATAAAAATGGTAAAGCGAAAGGTACTCTTCCTACTATTCACTTGAACTGATCAATGCCATCATGAAACAGAGGGTAAATATATCTTACCATTTAACAAAAATGACATAAAACTTATAGGAGAGATGGAAGTGGATGTAAGGCCACGGACACCATCCTCCACGGTCACCATCCTCCACGGTCACCATCCTCCACGGTCACCATCCTCCACGGACACCATCCTCCACGGTCACCATCCTCCACGGACACCATCCTCCACGGTCACCATCCTCCACGGTCACCATCCTCCACGGTCACCATCCTCCACGGTCACCATCCTCCACGGACACCATCCTCCACGGTCACCATCATCCACGGACACCATCCTCCACGGTCACCATCCTCCACGGTCACCATCCTCCACGGACACCATCCTCCACGGTCACCATCCTCCACGGTCACCATCCTCCACGGACACCATCCTCCACGGTCACCATCGTCCACGGACACCATCCTCCACGGTCACCATCCTCCACGGTCACCATCCTCCACGGTCAC
This sequence comes from Cherax quadricarinatus, assembly GCF_026875155.1. Taxonomy (NCBI): domain Eukaryota; kingdom Metazoa; phylum Arthropoda; class Malacostraca; order Decapoda; family Parastacidae; genus Cherax; species Cherax quadricarinatus. Next base: position 1,027,125 of record NC_069472.1, on the reverse strand, counting down.
CATCCTCCACGGTCACCATCCTCCACGGTCACCATCCTCCACGGTCACCATCCTCCACGGTCACCATCCTCCACGTCACCATCCTCCACGGACACCATCCTCCACGGACACCATCCTCCACGGTCACCATCCTCCACGGACACCATCCTCCACGGTCACCATCCTCCACGGTCACCATCCTCCACGGTCACCATCCTCCACGGTCACCATCCTCCACGGTCACCATCATCCACGGTCACCATCCTCCACGGTCACCATCCTCCACGGACACCATCCTCCACGGACACCATCCTCCACGGTAACCATCCTCCACGGACACCATCCTCCACGGTCACCATCCTCCACGGACACCATCCTCCACGGTCACCATCCTCCACGTATAAGTAATAATCCTGCACTAACTACTAGTGTTCTGCACTTCTGCTCTCGAAAAAGAAAGTACTAGGGGCTCTGTTTATAGTTACTTCTACTTCTGGACTCTGTGGTGAAGTGTGTACCACTGTGGTACAGTGTGTACCACTGTGGTGCAGTATGTACCACTGAGGTGCAGTATGTACAAATGTGGTGCAGTGTGTACCACTGTGGTACAGTGTGTACCACTGTGGTACAGTGTGTACCACTGTGGTACAGTGTGTACCACTGTGGTGCAGTGTGTACCACTGTGGTGCAGTATGTACCACTGTGGTGCAATATGTACCACTGTGGTGCAGTATGTACCACTGTGGTGCAGTGTGTACCACTGTGGTGCAGTATGTACCACTGTGGTGCAGTGTGTACCACTGTGGTGCAGTATGTACCACTGTGGTGCAGTACGTACCACTGTGGTGCAGTGTGTACTACTGTGGTGCAGTGTGTACCACTGTGGTGCAGTGTGTACCACTGTGGTGCAGTATGTACCACTGTGGTGCAGTGTGTACCACTGTGGTGCAGTGTGTACCACTGTGGTGCAGTGTATCACTGTGGTGCAGTATGTACCACTGTGGTGGAGTATGTACAACTGTGGTGCAATGTGTACCACTGTGGTGCAGTGTGTACCACTGTGGTGCAGTATGTACCACTGTGGTGCAGTATGTACCACTGTGGTGCAGTGTGTACCACTGTGATGCAGTGTGTACCACTGTGGTGCAGTGTGTACCACTGTGGTGCAGTGTGTACCACTGTGGTGCAGTGTGTACCACTGTGGTGCAGTGTGTACCACTGTGTTGCAGTGTGTACCACTGTGGTGCAGTATGTACCACTGTGGTGCAGTGTATACCACTGTGGTGCAGTATGTACCACTGTGGTGCAGTATGTACCACTGTGGGGCAGTGTGTACCACTGTGGTGCAGTAAGTACCACTGTGGTGCAGTATGTACCACTGTGGTGCAGTATGTACCACTGTGGCGCAGTATGTACCACTGTGGCGCAGTGTGTACCACTGTGGTGCAGTGTGTACCACTGTGGTGCAGTATGTACAACTGTGGTGCAGTGTGTACCACTGTGGTGCAGTGTGTACCACTGTGGTGCAGTATGTACCACTGTGGTGCAGTATGTACCACTGTGGTGCAGTATGTACCACTGTGGTGCAGTGTGTACCACTGTGATGCAGTGTACCACTGTGGTGCAGTGTGTACCACTGTGGTGCAGTGTGTACCACTGAGGTGCAGTGTGTACCACTGTGGTGCAGTGTGTACCACTGTGTTGCAGTGTGTACCACTGTGTTGCAGTGTGTACCACTGTGGTGCAGTGTATACCACTGTGGTGCAGTATGTACCACTGTGGTGCAGTATGTACCACTGTGGTGCAGTGTGTACCACTGTGGTGCAGTAAGTACCACTGTGGTGCAGTATGTACCACTGTGGTGCAGTATGTACCACTGTGGCGCAGTATGAACCACTGTGGCGCAATGTGTACCACTGTGGTGCAGTGTGTACCACTGTGGTGCAGTATGTACAACTGTGGTGCAGTGTGTACCACTGTGGTGCAGTGTGTAGCACTGTGGTGCTGTATGTACCACTGAGGTGCAGTATGTACCACTGTGGTGCAGTATGTACCACTGTGGTGCAGTGTGTACCACTGTGGTGCAGTGTGTACCACTGTGGTGCAGTGTGTACCACTGTGGTGCAGTGTGTACCACTGTGGTGCAGTGTGTGCCACTGTGGTGCAGTGTGTACCACTGTGGTCCAGTAAGTACCATTGTGGTGCAATGTGTACCACTGTGGTGCAGTGTGTACCACTGTGGTGCAGTGTGTACCACTGTGATGCAGTGTGTACCACTGTGGTGCAGTGTGTACCACTGTGGTGCAGTGTGTACCACTGTGGTGCAGTGTGTACAACTGGGGTACAATGTGTACCACCGTGGTACAGTGTGTACCACTGTGGTGCAGTGTGTACCACTGTAGTGCAGTGTGTACCACTGTGGTTCAGTATGTACCACTGTGGTGCAGTGTGTACCACTGTGGTGCAGTGTGTACCACTGTGGTGCAGTGTGCGCCACTGTGGTGCAATGTGTACCACTGTGGTGCAGTGAGTACCACTGTGGTGCAGTATGTACCACTGTGGTGCAGTGTGTACCACTGTTGTGCAGAGTGTATCACTGTGGTGCAGTGTGTACCACTGTGTTGCAGTGTGTACCACTGTGGTGCAGTGTGTACCACTGTGGTGCAGTATGTACCACTGTGGTGCAGTATGTACCACTGTGGGGCAGTGTGTACCACTGTAGTGCAGTGTGTACCACTGTGGTGCAGTGTGTACCACTGTGGTGCAGTGTGTACCACTGTGGTGCAGTGTGTATCACTGTGGTGCAGTGTGTACCACTGTTGTGCAGAGTGTATCACTGTGGTGCAGTGTGTATCACTGTGGTGCAGTGTGCACCTCTGTGGTGCAGTGTGTACCACTGTGGTGCAGTGTGTATCACTGTGGTGCAGTGTGTACTACTGTGGTGCAGTGTGTACCACTGTGGTGCAGTGTGTACCACTGTGGTGCAGTGTGTACCACTGTGGTGCAGTGTGTACCACTGTGGTGCAGTGTGTACCACTGTGGTGCAGTGTGTACCAGTGTGGTGCAGTGTGTACCACTATGGTGCATTGTGTACCAGTGTGGTGCAGTGTGTACCACTGTGGTGCAGTGTGTACCACTGTGGTGCTTTGTGTACCACTGTGGTGCAGTATGTACCACTGTGGTGCAGTGTGTACCACTGTGGTGCAGTGTGTACCACTGTGGTGCAGTGTGTACCACTGTGGTGCAGTGTGTATCACTGTGGTGCAGTGTGTACCACTGTGGTGCATTGTGTACCAGTGTGGTGCAGTGTGTACCACTGTGGTGCAGTGTGTACCACTGTGGTGCAGTGTGTACCACTGTGGTGCAGTGTGTACCACTGTGGTGCAGGGTTTTACCACTGTGGTGCAGTGTGTACCACTGTGGTGCAGTGTGTACCACTGTGGTGCAGTGTGTACCGCTGTGGTGCAGTGTGTATCACTGTTGTGCAGAGTGTATCACTGTGGTGCAGTGTGTATCACTGTGGTGCAGTGTGTACCACTGTGGTGCAGTGTGTACCACTGTGGTGCAGTGTGTACCACTGTGGTGCAGTGTGTATCACTGTGGTGCAGTGTGTACCACTGTGGTGCAGTGTGTACCACTGTGGTGCAGTGTGTACCACTGTGGTACAGTGTGTACCACTGTGGTGCAGTGTGTACCAGTGTGGTGCAGTGTGTACCACTGTGGTGCATTGTGTACCAGTGTGTTGCAGTGTGTACCACTGTGGTGCAGTGTGTACCACTGTGGTGCAGTGTGTACCACTGTAGTGCAGGGTGTACCTCTGTGGTGCAGTGTGTACCACTGTGGTGCAGTGTGTACCACTGTGCTGCAGTGTGTACCACTGTGGTGCACTGTGTACCACTGTAGTGCAGTGTGTACCACTGTGGTGCAGTGTGTACCACTGTGGTGCAGTGTGTACCACTGTGGTGCAGTGTGTATCACTGTGGTGCATTGTGTACCCCTGTTGTGCAGAGTGTATCACTGTGGTGCAGTGTGTACCACTGTGGTGCAGTGTGTACCACTGTGGTGCAGTGTGTACCACTGTGGTACAGTGTGTACCACTGTGGTGCAGTGTGTACCACTGTGGTGCAGTGTTGTACCAGTGTGGTGCAGTGTGTACCACTGTGGTGCATTGTGTACCAGTGTGGTGCAGTGTGTACCACTGTGGTGCTGTGTGTACCACTGTGGTGCAGTGTGTACCACTGTAGTGCAGGGTGTACCTCTGTGGTGCAGTGGTACCACTGTGGTGCAGTGGGGTACCACTGTGGTGCAGTGTGTACCACTGTGGTGCACTGTGTACCACTGAAGTGCAGTGTGTACCACTGTGGTGCAGTGTGTACCACTGTGGTGCAGTGTGTACCACTGTGGTGCAGTATGTATCACTGTGGTGCATTGTGTACCACTGTTGTGCAGAGTGTATCGCTGTGGTGCAGTGTGTACCACTGTGGTGCAGTGTGTACCTCTGTGGTGCAGTGTGTACCACTGTGGTGCAGTGTGTATCACTGTGGTGCAGTGTGTACTACTGTGGTGCAGTGTGTACCACTGTGGTGCAGTGTGTACCACTGTGGTGCAGTGTGTACCACTGTGGTGCAGTGTGTACCACTGTGGTGCAGTGTGTACCACTGTGGTGCAGTGTGTACCACTGTGGTGCAGTGTGTACCTCTGTGGTGCAGTGTGTACCACTGTGGTGCAGTGTGTATCACTGTGGTGCAGTGTGTACCACTGTGGTGCATTGTGTACCAGTGTGGTGCAGTGTGTACCACTGTGGTGCAGTGTGTACCACTGTGGTGCAGTGTGTACCACTGATGTGCAGTGTGTATCACTGTGGTGCAGGGTGTACCACTGTGGTGCAGTGTGTACCACTGTGGTGCAGTGTGTACCACTGTGGTGCAGTGTGTACCACTGTGGTGCAGTGTGTACCACTGTTGTGCAGAGTGTATCACTGTGGTGCAGTGTGTACCACTGTGGTGCAGTGTGTACCACTGTGGTGCAGTGTGTACCACTGTGGTGCAGTGTGTATCACTGTGGTGCAGTGTGTACCACTGTGGTGCAGTGTGTACCACTGTGGTGCAGTGTGTACCACTGTGGTGCAGTGTGTACTACTGTGGTGCAGTGTGTACTACTGTGGTGCAGTGTGTACCACTGTGGTGCAGTGGGTGCCACTGTGGTGCAGTGTGTACCACTGTGGTGCAGTGTGTACCACTGTGGTGCAGTGTGTATCACTGTGGTGCAGTGTGTATCACTGTGGTGCAGTGTGTACCACTGTGGTGCAGTGTGTATCACTGTGGTGCAGTGTGTATCACTGTGGTGCAGTGTGTACCACTGTGGTACAGTGTGTACCACTGTGGTGCAGTGTGTATCACTGTGGTACAGTGTGTACCACCGCTATGACTGTCATAATCGCTACTGCCACCTCCGGTTCCTGCACTACTATTTTATTAATTTGGGTTGCTTATTGTTAACCGTTCATCCTGGTATAGTTCTGAATAGATATTTGGAATACCTTTTTTTCAATATATCCCATCATAATATCTAGCTGAATAACATATTTACAAAGTTCTTATAAGGCAGGTTCCTGAATCACTTTGTTGCATCTCTTGCTGTATCTTCATGTCAGTGTTTCGAGATATTAATTCATATTGCACTGCATAATGTTCTTCCTGTTTGAGAGTAATAATTCCACTCAATATCTCACAGGTTTGAATGAGATCTCATTGTAGTCGCCACTTCTTAAGAGAGAACTTGTTAAGTGTTTTGGGCCTTTTTTCCTGTGGTTTGTTTGTTGGTGATGGTACGAGATTAGTCGTCCTTCTGTGTCCTCTCCAGCCTGCTATAGAGAGGAAGAGAGGGAGAAAGAGAGAGTGAGAGAAAGAGAAAGAGGGGGAGATAACATTTCTTCATCTGAGGTCATTTATCCCAAGAATGACTAGTCTGGAACTCATTCGTACAGCATTATGATGTCAACGAGATAAAGTCAATTGATCAAATGAAAATGCTGGCCCACAGATGGCTCCAACTTCATCTTTTTCCCTACTTGTAAGTCTCATAGCAATAAAAATGCTTTCAAATGAGCTGATGTAGGTAACAGCTCTTAGCTTGTCAATAAAGATAGGGGTCCTAACCTTACCTTGTCAAACCCTGTGTAGAAAAACAGAAAGAGAGAGAGAGACGGAGAGTGAGTGGATTGGATGAGAGAGAGAGAGAGGGGGGGAAGAGTTTTGTGAACCTTCGACGTCACCTGCTGACATGATAGTGTTGTTGAAATATTTTTGGACGACAGGACTCCAGAAAATTTTGCCAGAATTGCTGGCTACACTTTCTTGTCAACCCCTCGGCTACGTTGGATCATCTGACCACAAAGCTGTTTTTACGACACTTCGGATCCCAACAGAACGAGGTGAGGAGTCACACTCACAACCTCGCTATGGGAAAGAGGTAATTGCAGCCTTTGCTCTGAGCTCGCACCACGATTGGAATGCTCTTCTTCATGGGGATGTTGGGGATGTGTCAGATGAAAGCTTCATGGACACCATCCTTAATCTACAACAAAACACATCCCTCACCGGCAATATGTGACGAAAACCTACAATCAGCCTGGTTTGCTTTCGTTGTAGAAGGACTGCTACAGCCTAAAGTACAAGCATAGGCGAAGTTATAAGAGACATCCCTACTACTATAACAGGAACTTGCACAGGCACGCCTGTTAGGCATATGGGTGATGTTCAAAAAATGGGCCATTGCTAAATGGAAGTGGACACTTAAGAAAGCACAGCATCAGGTGGGTAGGCTCACAAAACCTGGTGCTCCTGGTCAAGGACAGACAAGGGGGGGGGTTATTCTGCCTGGATGAAACTCATTCCACCTCTATTCACAGGATGGGACACCTCTGCTAGTAGTCATGTAGAAGGTGACCGCTTTGCTGAAACACCTTTGCTACAAAATGCAAGTTCTGATCCTGCAAGAGGGACCTCCTTGGTAGCTGCAAGAACTGTGTCAAACCTGTCAGGTGGTGCAATATGGCAGAGGAGGTATATTTCGTCTTAAATTCGCTTGACCAAGAAAAGGCTGTTGTGGGCCAGACAGTTGAGCCCAAGATTGCTGAGGAAGATGTGCAGACCAGCTAGCAGCACCTCCAACTCAATCTTTCAGCACTGCCTAGTACGTTGTAAATGCCTTCTCTGTGGAAAGAGGCAAATGTAAGTCCCTGTTCACAAAAACAAGAGCAGAGCAGAGTGAAATTTAGCAACTTCTAGACCGTGTCACTGTGTCAATCGTGGCAAGATCCTTGAGACAATAATAATCTCAAGACAAATGACGGATTTTTTTTTTTACTACCACTCACTACTTATTGTCCGTCACATGCCTTCAGGAACGGTTACTCTGTTGTAATCTGTTGTTAAACTCTACCTAAGTGGCACCAGTCACTAGATGAATCCAAATCAGAGTGTGGTAACACTGGACAATGCTGGTGCTCGACCGGGTTGTGGCACCAGGGACTCTTAGCAAAACTGTAAGCTCCTGGGAATTGCAGGCCTACAATAGTCTCCTCAGTGATTACCTTCATGGTAGACCGTTAAGGGTAGTTCTCAATGGATCGGAACAGCAATAAATTCTATGTGGCACAGGGTTCCCAAGGAAGTGTGATGGGACCTTTGTTATGGAATGTCTACTTCAATGATTTTCATCTCTTCCAGAATACCGTGCATATGCAGGACGCTGTACACTGACATTCACTTATCAAGAGAGAAATGGCCAGCTTCTCTAGCTACGTCTTTCCCAGACTTAGAGCTATATCAGCTTGGGGAAATAGATGGCAAGAAACATTTGCCCCTGAGAAAAACACAAATGATGTTGTCTCTACTGCACCCATGATGGTATGCTGGTGCAGTAGTAAGATGAATTAGGAGGGTGGTTGGCACCTGGGGAAGTTGTTGATATCTCTTGGGGTGAAATAGATCAAACTGACCATGAAGACTACGTTGTAAATCTTGGCAAAACAAGGCACAGGAAGCTTAGAGCACTTCGCCGTATCTCGATCTGCTTGACCGTAGGGGTTGCAAGATTCTGTACGAGGCTCAAGTATGCCTCACACCTTGAATTATGCTCCACTTCCTTGGTTGGGCCTGCCCCCCCCCTCCCTCTCATCTGCGACTGCTTGGACAGAGTAGTGACAGAGCCAAGAGTTCATCTCTCGCCTGGACAATCCTGGATAGATCTGTCATTTCAACAGAAGCTTCCAACACGGAGAAGTGGATGTGGGTGGCCTTTACTGTTATGTAACAAAGGCCAATATTGTCACAGTAGCACAATGGATCTCCAATTCGGGAAGCGTGAAATCAGCTTCTATGCCACAAGATGGGCAGGGGGAAGCAGCAACTTCACTTGGCTGTACCCTTCTCCAGAACATCACTTATCTGAGATCATTTATCCCCCGGATGAATGGAGTATGGAACACATTTGTACAGATTATTATATCAGCGAGATAAAGTCAGTTGGATCAGATGAAATGCTGGCCCACAGGATGCTCCAACTTCATCCTGTTCCCTACTTGTATGTCTCATAACAATAAAAATGCTTTCAAATGAGCTGATGTAGGTAAAGCTCTTAGCTTGTCAGATGAAGGTAGGAATCCTCAACTGTAAATAGCTTGTCAATAAAATCGGGATCCTTATCCTTGTCAACCCTGATGTATAAAAAATAAAAAAAAAAAAAAAAAAAAAAGAGGAGAGAGAGAGAGAGATGAGAGAGAGAGAGAGATCATTAGCCTAACCTTGTCAAACCTGTGTAAAAAAACGAGAGAGAGAGAGAGAGAGAGATGGAGAGAGAGAGAGAGAGAGAGGGGATCCTTAACCTAAACATTGTCAAACCCTGTGGTAAGAGAGAGAGAGAGAGAGAGAGTGAGAAGAGAGAGAGAGAGAGGGTGGAGGGAGGAGAGAGGGTGAGAGAAAGTTGCAGGGGTGGGGTTCGCCACTCGTATATATGACACTCCAGTAATAATATTTAATCCTTTTAGCCGGGCCTCTCTGTGTCCAGTAAAAGAGAGACTTCGACGGTATGAAAAAGTTATAGATAATATATGTAACATGTTCAAAACATATAAAAATATCTAATAACAAAAAATTAAAGATTACAAAATGTTCTCCTGACAGACAACAATATTCTATATAATGTAATCAGCAGAAGTAAGTCTAAATCTTTACTGCTGGAACATGCTGACTTTCACTTTATCTTCGTGTTTAACAGTAAATATAAAGACACATTCATAACATAGTTATGAAATTTACTCCTTTTACTCTCAATAAATGTTCAGTATCAGATGGTGTCATGAAATTTAAAAGAAATTGTTTTTTGTTGTAGCGCTGAAAGTTGGGTTGGTTCAAATAATCCTATTAGTGGGATGGATGTGAAGGACTGCCGATATGGGCACAGGCCTGCTGCAGTGTTCCTCCTTTCTTATATTCTTATGTTCTTAATACTTATGTACATATAGAAGAGGTAACCTAAGTACAAGAATATTCAATAATTGGTTAAAGAGAGACACTTGAGCAAACACTAGGACCTATTTATTAGAAAACGTTTCGGTCTAGGACCTGATCAAGGTCTCAGGACCGAAGAAATTTACTAATAAATATGGTCCTAGTGTTTGCTACGTGTGTCTTTTTCAACTCAGTTTGTCTGTTTCTCTAACCAAGGTTTATACCAGTGGCGTGCAGAGAGAGAGAGGGGGGGTGAAGGGGCGGTGACCCCGGCCATGCAAATGGGAGGGGGGCATCCAATTAGAGAGGGAAATATGATAGTGATTTTGAAATTTCAGTGGTGATAAATCAATTTTTGGAGGCTCACCGCACTACAGAAGCAGTGGTTAGCCCTTTATTCCTTTAACATAGTGTACCCTTCATGTCCAGAGAAAATGGTGCTCCCACTTGAAGATGAACAAGAAAGAGAGAAATTGAAAAAAGAATGTTCAGACTTTGGAAATTATTATGATAATGATGTGCAGCCATTTTAGTTATAAGACGAAATTATTGATTTTGTAATGCCTCCTTCGAGCTGGAGGGAACACAGAATTTCCTGGGTCCTAAAGATAGCTGTGGAGTCTTTGCTGCAGTATGGGAGGATGTGTTTCCCACGTTGTGTTTCATACACATTATGAGTGCAAGTCGCAGTTGTTGAAAGGTTACGTGCTCCTTGGTTACGTGCACTTTGGTTACGTGCACCTTGGTTACGTGCACCTTGGTTACGTGCACTTTGGCTACAGTGCACTTTGGTTACGTAGACTTTGGTTCATGCACCTTGGTTATGTGCACCTTGGTTACGTGCACCTTGTTAACGCGCAACCTTGGTTACGTGCACCTTGGTTACGTGCACCTTGGTTACTTGCACCTGGTTACGTGCCCTTTGGTTTACGTGCACTTTGGTTACGTGCCCTTGGATTTACTGTGCTTGCGCGTTGTAAACTGTTATCTCAATAACTGGGTTTTATATGTAAACGAAACTGACTTGAGAATTACAGAACAAATGGTAAGTAGGAGACGTGTGTGTAACACTTGGGTTTTTTTATACGAAAACGTTTCCCTACACAGTAGGCTTCGTCAGTTGAGTACAGAGAGGCAGCAGACAAGCAGTCTACCAAGTAAACGACCAATGTAATCAGTCCAGCAACCTTGAAAAAACTGTTGTTGTTCATCTGTACTCGACGGAAGAGCCGTTTTGAAATTAAGGATACCTATCTGTTGCAACAAAGTGTCTTACTTATCAAAATTGGCTGTATCATATGACACTGAAACAATTTTCCCGTTGGTACAGGTTATATCTTACTTCGGTGTGTTTAGTGTATCATTTTCAATGTTTGTGTCTGTTCACGCAGGAGAGAATGTTCCTTGTACTCTTGTCTTCGTGTATCGGGTATTTGTGTCGCTTAAATTTGAGTACTTATTGTTGTTACCTAACGTGACTTAATCGAGGACAAAGCTATGATCGTTGTCTTCATATTGTAGACTGACTGACACTTTTATAAGATGATTCCCATTCCCGCTATTAGAGCAATAAATCTGTTTTTTTCAATATTTCTTTAGGGAGTACAGGGATATAGGTGAGCACAAACAGAAAACGCGTCTGTCTCCCGCCCTCAGTAGGACGGAGGATCAAGCTGCTAACCCTTATGGGTTTAGCGTGAACGTGAATTATTAGAAAATGCCTTTATTTTTAGTTAAGGAATCTTACCAAAGAAAAAAAAATTTATTCAGGGTTTTTCAATTATCGTAATTCATGTTTCTTCTAATCTGTGTTACAACATTTGTATGTTATAAATCATGTTATGTGTCGATGTTTTACCTTCTTAAACAAGTAGAGAAACCACCAAAAACATTGTGTATTGTGCTATATTTTCTATTACCTAATGTTTTACAGAAGTTATGGTTATGGTTCCTAAGTTCTATTACTTACATCACTCATTTTAAGACTTTTTTTATATGAAAAATTCAAACAGGGAACAAGAGGAAGTTGGAGCCATCTGTGGGCAGCGATTTCATTTCGTCAGTTGACTTTATTTCGTTGATGTCATTATGATTGTACTAAACATATTATATTCGGGATAGTTCGAAGAAGCCGCTTAAGGTCTTAATAAGTGAACTAAAACACCTTTAAGAGGGTCATAGTATAAAACTATGATACTATTCAATAAATATTTTCCCCAGGTCTCCAAGACAAAAATACTAGCACCATCTACTTATTAATGGATATTAAAATTTTGGTCTAATACATGTCTTGGAATATTTAGTACATGTTCTGTAAACACAGTTCTGCAAACAACCATTCTGGGAGAACTGTTGTCCACCATAATGTTTGTAGTCGCACGTATTACATTGTGTCAATGTTTCCGGCTGCCCAACGTCAAAATTTATTTTGGTTATTCTGCGGTTGGTTTGCTTAGGTTAAGATAATATAAATACACCCCCCCCCCCCCCCCACAAAATTACTAATATAAGTGCAGTTACTCTCATCAAAGAAATATATTAAGGAAAACTGCAAATGTCTAGAGAACTTGAGGTCATCTTTTGTTCTTAAAACTTGATAAATGAGAATGAGCGATAAGTTACAAAACAGAATGATGGGAAATCTTAATTCTTAAAGTTTTTATTCCATATTTTCTTTGTTCCATCGCTTATCATCCTCCTCTACACCCTCGCTTTTTATCTCCCACTTCTTCTAACACAATTATCCGGCTGGCAATAAACATCGTACACTAATTTATTAAATGTAAAGAAATTTCTTGCTGAATATTCCACTCGTTTAAAGTTGATTCAATTTTAAAGTGAACTCAGAAAGCCTCATTGGAGGGACTCGGAGTGTATCAGAGTCTCCCTCCATCTGGATTCAAATATTGCTAGAAGGTAACGAAGTCTGTATCTTCTCGAGGACTCTCAGATTTTATATCCTCTTTTAGCAAGATGGATTCAGATATTATACCATAACTGTGCAACATTATTAATGAAAAATGGCAATTTTCTAAGTGGCACATTTTATTCAAACTGAGTTATAATACTAACCAAAATGTTGTATATGTGAACTTATTTTCCAGGTGCTGTACAAGCTCACTTAACAGCAAATCGTCAGGACAACATAATTTTTTTCAGAATATCTTTGAAAAACTGGGAAATAAATGTATTTAAAAGTGTATGACGAAAATGTAATTATTATTTTGCTTTACTTTAGCAGGTATTATATAGGAAATGGGATTGTTTACCTGAGTTAGGAAGTAGGGTGTAGTTCACATTGAGTTTGGGATGGCGGGGTGCGTTTATCTGGAGTTGGGGCGGCAACATGGGGAGCGTATCTGAGGCTGGACAATCGAATCGAATAAGACGACGAGAGCTGGTCGTGAGATGGGAAGGAAGAAGGATATGGAAGGATGGAAATAATGGAAAAGGATGGGATGGGAGGGAAGAGGAGGAATTTAAGGAAGTGGCCAACCACTTTGGGACTTGTGGTACACGATGTACTGGTGACGTAGCGGAGAGGCTTGAAATTATGTCGTTACTTGGCTCACTAGGAGAGGATGGCGAAGGCAGCGGTAGAAGCTGGGAGTGTCAGAAGGCTAGCAAGCAGGATGAGTTGGTTATTGTCTTGAAACCGTTTTTCAGTGCAATTGCATTTTGGTCGAGAGATTTGTTCACACCGTATGGAGAGCTGTAGTAGGAGTTCGTTGTCTTCGGTTTTGGAAGTTGGTGGAGTATCTGGTTGAGGTAGGGTTGGTCTTTCGTAGCTTTGGTAGTTGCAGTGTTGTCTTGGAGATGTTTGCTGGATGGTTTCTAGGCGAGGTCATTCGTGTGGATATTGCGTTCGTGGTGTTTGATTAGAATGTGAGTCCTTTGTGTTTAACCCATGGTAGTCCAGGTAATTCACGTGAGCGAGGTGGAGGAAGGCGGTGGTGTGGAGTTGAGGAAGGTGGTGTGGTTGATTCGTTGTCAACTTCAGTAGACGAATTAGATGATGTTTCTGGTGGCAAGGGCTTCTGATTGGTGGATTCAGTGAGGAGTGGTGGCGCGTGGGGGCTTTCTTGGACGTGTTGAGTGACATCAATAGTTGGGTTGTGCGATGGACCTTCTGCAGCAGAGGTGGTTATTAGTCCTTGGTGATTTGAGAATTTCTTTAGAGGGTGGTGATGCTGGGAAAATTTAAATGATGGCATATTTTTTAATGCAAATAACTCGTTGATGTGGTTAGAGTTAAGATCCAGGTTACGGCCCATGTTCTGATATGAGCGTATAGAAGACAATAGTGGAATTCTTCGTTACGTCACATGTTGGAGGAGTGATGGTGGTGGTGGTGGAGGCTGGCTGAGTAGATGCTTGAAGTAATTTTGTAGTGTCTGCTTGTAATTTTGCAATTTGCGGCATTACGGATTGGTGTTTGTTGTAGTAGATTTTTTTCTTTGCTTGCAATCTTGTGTTTTCTTCATTTATATTCTTTCTTGTAGGGACATTTTGCTGCCAGTGTATGGTGATTCATTAGTTTGCAGTTTAAACACGCTGGTTTGTTGTTGGAGCAGCAGCAGCAGTACAGGAATTGAAGGTGTGTCCCTCACTACCCATGTAGTGCAGAACTTCTTGGCTGTTTACTGAACATTGCTTAGGTGGGTGTGAAGTAAGAATAACAGTTCCAGCAATGTTGGATGTAGTCTGTGGTATTCTTTCTGCTTCTAGTAGGTGGGGACTGATGTAGTAGTTAGTAAACAGGCAAGACCATTCGTTCAGAGCCAGTGACAGCCTGTTCACGTCGGTAAAGGTGAACCTTGAGCATAGACGATGCATTCGGGATTTTGGTAATGCTTCGTAACAGTAGCCCTAGTATTTGGAGTTTCAAGGGATGACTTGAATTCAGCAATTGGTTGAGTAAGTCAGAATCTTGTCCAGTGTTTTTTAGAGCATACTGATTTTTTGCCCTGAGGGCAGGGAGAGGATGTTGTTGTAACAGTAAATCCTTGAGCAGTTAAGAGTAGTGGTGGCTCGTAGTGAGGAACTTCTCTGCTTCAGCATCATTCTGCGGGCATACAAACCAATGTGTGACTTCTTTGAGTGTCAGAATGCGTTGAATTCAACATGGCAATGCTCCCTGCCACAAACAGTTGCAAGAGGTTTAAGCTTCGTTGAATCATCAACGGTACCACTTTTGCTTGATCTTTACACGATTGGCGTAGCTCATCGTGCAAGTCAAGGCGGAAGACAACGACTGGTAAGGTTCCCCTCCCCAACGGGGATCTGTAGGGGACTGAGTAGTAAGGAGGAGCTGCTATGACTGCCGAGGCGAGAGTCAAAAGCAGAGTCGTGTGTGTTGTCTTGTGTCAATTTTGAACTCTCAGGACTGGACAATAGGGAGAAGTATCTGAGGCTAGACACAATAATATATGAAGCTTGGGGCAGAAGAGGATGGTTACCCAAGGCTGGGTTTTTCCGATGAATTGAATGTCTGTGGGCACAAGCGACAGGCTGTGGCAGTTGGACGTGCAATGATAATTCGTAGGAAGCTAGGCTGGGCTTGATCAGAGATCACCCAGTCCACGGAGAGTGAGAAGCTCCTGCTCCACCTGGAGATAATGACACAGATCAAACATGGGGGTCATGAAATTCCTGGTGGGTGTCGTAGCGCCCAAGGCCTCCTGGTGGGTAACAGGATTCTTTGAAGAAGGATAGGAGTGCATGTGGGTTGTAAGAAAAACTGTTCGATATATTGTTTACAGGCGTGCTCGCAGCAAAACACACAACCACATCATCCCATCAAACTGCCTTCCCACCACCAATCCAACTTACGTTTACCACCACGATCATTTTCTGCAATAAAAGCATCAACTCAACCTCCATCACAACAATATCACTTCGATAAAATTATACAATGGTACAAAAAGTGACAGGGACCAATACCGAATAACCCCTCATAGGAGATGGACACTTAGGTGCTGGTTTTTTGTGTGTTGTATAAACTGTTACCAACTTCACCTCCATCACATCACCAAAACCATCATTTACTACCTTGGGCGTAGCTCCAATTTTCTGACTTTCATCTGAAGCGACATGTTATTGTCACTCCTCCACCTCTCATCAGACCATTTTCAAGAGCATTGGCTCCTGATGAGGGAGGGGAATATGGAAGATTAGCAAAGTTACCGCTTTTAATTATGTCATCAAATCTTTTACCTTATAGGTTAAAGGTCCTATTAATTTCTTCTACGTTGCCTTCGAGACATTACTGAAGGATCGAGCTACGGGGCACCGTAGCCCGAAATTGCTGGTGCGTAACAAGCGGCTTTATTATTATTATTATTAAAGTTTTCGCCGGTTTTCTCCCGGTCCGGGTCTTTTCCAAGTGGTGGCCCGGCCTTGGCTCCCTCATTTTAGTGAGTGTCTGAGACTCTAGTCTCCATGGGAGGAGGATACAAGTACCTTCCTCATCTTTGGAAACTAACTCTGTCCAATGCCTATAGCCACAGCTAGGCCTCTCTTGGTCTGCCATCCCGCCCCCGGGGGTTAATGGGATGGACAGTCTTGTGCGCTGCATCTCTGGCTCAGGCACCTACCTACCTAGATGGCTGCATGGGTCGATCTGAAGCGGCCTTTGTACGCTAGGCCTGTATACTTGTAAATGTATGGTTTTAAAAGAGATATTATGTTTTATTTTTGTTTTTTTATTAGTATTATTATTTATTTATTTAGTTATTTATTTATTCTAAACCTGATTTCATTGTTTTTATAAGAGGTGTAACTGGTCTTTATCTGGGAAGGCCGAAACTATGGGACGGAAAAAAGTGTTGATTGAGAGCAGCGTTAAAAAATGAAGGAAATGATTACCTATAAATTAATTTTGTGTCTACATTTTATTGGTTCTCCATCTGCTTCAAGGACTCAATCCCACGCCAGCTTTGTGTTGTCATAAGTATAGCGTTCTTGATATATAATCCTTGTTGGAATCAGTGTCTATAATATATCTTTCATATAGGGGGTAATCAAAAAACTTTCATACATTTTATTCATTTTACTCAGGATGCATACAAAAATATATATAATTAATAAAAAGATGTAATATATATATATATTTATATATTTATATATATATATATATATATATTATATATATTATATATATATATATAATGTCGTGGCGAATATGTAAAAACCTGGTCTTTTAGCAAGAAATCTCATTTAAAATTAAGTCTTTCTAAAAATTTTCTCTTATACCGTTTAAAGATATATTTTTTCATAAATGTTGATGTTAAAAAATTATAATTTTTGTGCACACAAAAGGGGAACTTAGGATAACATAACTAACCTCTAGTATAGCAAGCGCAAATTTATTTTTGCCTAACCCAATTATAATATATTTTAGATTTGTTTACAATAATTTAATACTAAACATAACACAGGTGACAAATATATTTTCTCGTTAGGTTCAGATTGATTTTGGACGAATTATTGCATACACAAAACTTTCACTTGTCCTATATGGCAAGATGAGCGTTGCCTATTTAAGCACAAGATCGCAAGGTTCTGCCATATTCGACACGACATTTATATATATTATATATATATATATATATAGATATATATATATTATAGATTATATATATATATAAATATATATATATATAATATATAATATATATATATATATATAACCTTCGTACTACAGCACGCATATTCAAACATTCCCACTTTGCGTTCTTTCTTATTATTATTTTATAGTAAGCTGTACCGGGGAAAAAACAGGGTTATTTTAGCTATTTTTCCCGGCATTTTAATTGATCTTTTTACGAGGCGCATGGCTTACAGAGGTAAGATTTTTATTCCACTGTTCCCATAGGATTTGACTAGAAAAAGCAATATGAACAACGATCTTATTAAGATAAAATCAAAGGAAAACTCGATGAGGTGTGTATACATAATTAGTTGTACATGCTGTGTAGTGACTAAAATTAAATATGATAGTATGAGATTTACCTGATAGTTGTATCTTGTGTGTTTTTTTTATTTTTTGAGACAGAAAAAAAAAACATCAGCATTCCTTACCTTCATGTAAAACAAATACAAGTTTCGTTTACACTCGTTTTGCAGGACAGTAATATTTGTCTTGGTGGTTGCTGTCTACCAACTCTGAGTGTTGTGCGATGAATAGCCCAACCGGCGTGTTCAACCTAAATAGCAAGAGTCTTTTCTGCCGGTAAGCAGAGAAAAAAAAATTTGTTTATGCCCATAAATATGAAAGTTACCCTAATATAAAAAAAAATATTATATAAGGGGGGATTTTTTAAAAAAAATTTTTAATTTTCAGCTAGGTTTTTAAAAGGGAAAAATCCAACAATGGAAATAATATTTCAGAAACAAATGTGTTTTTTTAAAAAAAAAAGGTTTATATATTAATCTCAAAACAACCTAGAGAAAATTTTTTACTAATAATTGGATATAATACAAACTTTTTTTTTTTTTAAAAAAAAAAAAAAAAAACACTTTTTAATGTCTTTGTTTTAATCAGGGGGCCCCAGGGGGGGGGGGGGGGGAACAGGGTTCGAAAAGCCTTTTACTTTTCCTTTTTTGTGTGCCCAAAAACTGGCCTATACTGAAAATGGAATGCAGCGGACTAGCTCCCCGTTTTTTCATCTTAAATATTACAATGGACAAAGGTAAAATTCAAAGGGCCTCCTGGTCCCTATCATTATGAATTTTTAAAAAACTAGTTTTTTTGTAAGCCCCTGAAAAATAAAATTTAAATGTACCTTAAACAAAGATATGAAGGAAAAAGGTGTCATGCAGGGCGTTCAAGAGGGAAAGCCCTGATTTAAATGCCTCGCGCATTTTTTAAAATACCTGGGACGTTTTTTCGGACGCCACAAGAATGGAAATGACAACGATTTGTGTGTATTGTAAAAAAGACATGTGCAAACATGTTTTTAAAAAAGTGGATAAAAATAGGGTTTTTGCCAGGCCCCAAGATCCTTTCCCTTCCTTAAAACACACAGACACCAAGACACCACACACACCCCCCACCCACACCCCACACACAACCAAACACAACACACACACCAACACAAACCCCCACAACAACACACACAAAACACACACAGGGGTACAGGAAGGCATACAATGGATCAAGGAAAACTTTTCGGAGCAGAGCGAGTAATGGTACGTGGGGAGGTGTCAGAGTGGGCACCTGTGACCAGCAGGGTCCCGCAGGGGTCAGTCCTAGGACCAGTGCTGTTTCTGGTATTTGTGAACGACATGACGGAAGGAATACACTCCGAGGTGTCCCTGTTTGCAGATGACATGAAGTTGTGAGAAGAATTCATTCGATCGAAGACCAGGCAGAACTACAAAGGGACCTGACAGGCTGCAGACCTGGTCCAGCAATTGGCTCCTGGAGTTCAATCCCACCAAGTGCAAAGTCATGAAGATTGGGGAAGGGCAAAGAAGACCGCTGACGGAGTACAGTCTAGGGGGGCCAGAGACTACAAACCTCACTCAAGGAAAAAGATCTTGGGGTAAGTATAACACCAGGCACATCTCCTGAAGCGCACATCAACCAAATAACTGCTGCAGCATATGGGCGCCTGGCAAACCTCAGAACAGCATTCCGACATCTTAATAAGGAATCGTTCAGGACCCTGTACACCGTGTACGTTAGGCCCATATTGGAGTATGCGGCACCAGTTTGGAACCCACACCTAGCCAAGCATGTAAAGAAACTAGAGAAAGTGCAAAGGTTTGCAACAAGACTAGTCCGAGAGCCAATTAGCATGAAATCATTTAAAATTAAGTCCTTTCTAAAATGTTCTCTTATAAATATATATTTTAAATATATATTTTCTCATTTATGTTAATGTAAAAATTAATAATTTTGTACCAAAAGAACCTTAGAAATCTTACCTAATCCTATTATAACAAGCACAACTTTATTTAGTTTAATCCAGCTAAATATATTTTAGATAAGTTTACAATAAATTAATAATAAACAAACAAAATGAAATATATTTTTTCTCGTTAGGTTCACAATGTTTTTGCGAAATTATTACATACAAAAATTTTTGCTTGTCTTATTTAAACTGATAGATTATAGAGGTACGAGTGTTTGTGGGAAACAATCAGGCTGCAACATTAGGGTTGAAATCAGCAGTTATTACCGGGATCCCTCAGGGATATGTTTAAAAGACAATATTCAAAATAAAGTTGCTAGTAATGAAATCAATTTGATAAACAAACAAAGGGGAGATAGTAGAGGGCAACGAGTGACTAGCTCCTTAAAGGGTTTACTATACAAACAGTAGGGTCCAAGAAATAAAAATAGATGAGCTACGATTACTTGCAAGTGTAGGTAATATGATATATTGGTATACAGAGACCGGGTTTCATCCTGAAAAGATAGAGAAAGCCTTCTGATTGCAACATACAGAGTTATAAACTTTCCATATGATGGGGTCAACAGGAAGGGGGGTTTTAGTGTGGCGATGTATGTAGAGAAAATTTAAATTGTTGTCTTAGACATGATATAAGATTAGAAACTTTCGAACACATAATCTGTTCGGCTAAGTTTCTCGAGGGACGTGAAAAATTTTAATTTTGGGTGTGATTTATAGGCCCCCAAACCTTGATGGGAGGGGCAGTAAGCTGTTATGGGACGAAATTCATAAGGCATCTAGATATGAAAATGTTGTGATAATGTGAGATTTTAACTTTGGGACAGATTGATTGGAACAATACGACAGGAAATCTTGAGTCTAGTGACTTTCTTAAATGCGGTTCAGGATTTGCTTTTTAGAACAGGTTGTGACAGAACCAACTAGAGGAAAACAATTTTACTTGACTTGGTTCTTGCCAACAAAGATTCACTAATTAATAATCTTGAGGTTAATGATGAGCTTGGGGAAAGTGCTCACAAATCACTTAGTTTCAATATATCAGGGAAATTTTACCAGGTAACTGAAATCCAATCTCTGTCCGATTTTCGTTTGGGCCCGACTTCATGGGACTGAAAAAATTACCTGGGTGGGCTAAACTGGGATGTCCTGACTATGGGTAGGTAGGTGATCTTGGTTACCAATATGACGTTTTTAGAGCATGTTCTAGCTTTCCCAGACAACTTTTGTTCCGAGTAGGGAAATTAGATGTAACAAAATGTTCCCAAATGGTAGAACCAATAGATTAAAACATCTCATTGGTCAAAAGAGAGGCATATATAGGCGTATTAAAAGGGGATGGGCAGTAAAGAAATCAATATATTCAATTAAACAGAGAAATAAGAAAGGAATAAGAAAGCAAAAAAGGGATTATGAGGCTAAGGTCGCAAGGGATTCAAAGACTAACCCAAAAAGGGGTTTTTTCAGGTATACAAAGTAAGATTAGGGACAAGGAATGGCCCCTTAAGAGTAACTCTGGTCGGATCACTGACAGTGTTTAAGGATTTTGTGTGAAATTCTCAATACCTACTTCCTCTCAGTTTTCACTCAAAGGGAAAAATACTAGCGATATTCCTGAAATAATAGATTATGTAGAACAGGATGATATAAACTATGTACGATTGTGGTAACTAGTGACATGGTCCTCAGACAATAGAAAAAACTAAAACCTAACAAATCCCAGGTCCCGATGAACTGTTTGCAAGGGTTTTTTAAAGGAATGTAAAGAGGAAATTAGCATACCTTTGGCTAACCCTTTTTAAAATATCACTACAAACTGGCATAGTGCCTGATAAGTGGAAAATGGCAAATGTTAATACCTATTTACAAGGCAGGTGACAGGTCAATGGCTTCGAACTTTAGACCAATAAGCCTTACCTCCATAGTGGGAAAATTTTGGGGAAACAATAATTGCCGAAGCAATTCGTAGCCATCTTGACAGGCACAGGATTGATTAATGAATCTCAACCGGTTTTACAAAGGGGCGTTCCTGTCTTTCGAATTTACTAACTTTTTTCACTAAGGTGTTTGAGGAGATAGATCATGGTAATGAATATGATATTGTGTATATGGACTTCAGTAAGGCTTTCGATTAGAGTTTCACACCAGGGCTATTGAGGAAACTTAAGGCACACGTGAAAAGGGGAGAATTCTTTTCTGGGTAGAGGCATGGCTGACAAATACACAGCAGAGTGTTTGCATAAATGCGGAGAAATTTAGAATTGGGGGCAGTCAAAAAGCGGTGTTTTCGGGGGTCGGGTTTTGGGGCCCCATTTTTGTTAAATTTTTACATAAACGCTAGATGAGGGAAAAAATAGGACATAAGAAAATTTGTGAGAATCAAAATAGGCCGTCCAGTTCTTCAAATTGGGGGGACATAGAGCACTCCGGATGATTTGAATATAGTGTAGTGTCTGAATGTGGGTGGTAATGTAACTCCTATTTTTAAAACAGGGGACAAGTGTTACCGTAAAATTTTTACCGAAAAATAACCCTGACCTCAATTGTAGGGAAAATTCTGGTCGTTTTTTTAGCCGAGATTATAAGAACCCCTTCATAAGCATAGCTTGATTAAAGATACTCAGCTGGGTTCCAAAGAGGCCCGGGTTTTTCTAACTAAATTTTTTAAATTTTTCAGTAAAGCTTTTGAGGCTGTTGACACAATAAAGAATTTGAATTATTTATTTTATTTTTGTAAAGGGTTTTTATGAGTTCCGCACCATAGACGTTAAAGAAAAGTGGGTCATGGGTTGGGGGAAAAGTGTTCTGGGTCGAGCATGGTCAGACAGGAAGCAGAGAGTGTCCCTAAATGGGGTTAAAAACGGTGGGGGTCTTAACAAGTGGCGTTCCCAGGGGTCGTCTTGGGCCCCTTGTTGTTTATAATAATATCAATGTTTTTGATGAGGGAATTATAGTGATTGAGCAAAAATTTTCCGATGAACAAAAATAGGTGGATAATTGTTCAAAGTAGGTTAGGGAAATTCAGGGGTTTAAACAAACTTATTTTGGTCAGAAAAAATGGCAGATGCAGTTCAATGTGATAAAGAAAATTCTGAAAACTTGGGAATGCCATAACCCCAGTACTTATAAAATTAAAAGATGTAGAACTTAGCATACGATTGCGAAAAAGGGCTTGGGGGTTATGGTGAGCAGCAACTTAAACCAAGACAGCAAAGCCTAAAACGTACGTAATAAGCAAAAGATTACTGGGATTTTATCAAAAAAGTGTAAGCAAAAGAAGTCCCGAGGGTCATACTGCAGCTTTATCTCATTTGTAAGGGCCCCCTGAGTATGCGCCAGTTCTGGTCTCCGTATTACAAAAAGGACAAAATTTTGTTAGAAAAACATTAGCGTAGGATGAAAAAATTTAATACATAGCATCGAAATCTTCCCTTATGAGAAAGTTTAAAGGATCTTAAGTTAATTCACTTGTTAGACGAAATGAGGGGGGGGGCCTGATCGAAGTGTATAAGTGGAAGATAGGATTAAAAAAGGGGATATTAAAAAGGTTTGAGGATTTTCTCCAAGAGGAAACCGCAGTAATGGTTTAAATTAGTAAGTTTAGATTTAGAAAGGACAAGGAAAATATTTGGGTTTGGAAATAGGGTAGGGGGTGAGTGGAAAAGTTAAATTGTTGGTTTTTTGAGGCTGGGACCTTGGGTGTTTCAAATCTAGGGGTTTGGGTAAGTCATGGTGGGAGGGGGTTTGGGTTTGGTGGGGCTTTTACATCAGAGCTTATTTCTTGGGTGGATTTAAAATTGGGTTGGGGGAAATGTTTTGTTTGGGGGATGAATTGTAAAGGTGCCCAGTATGGGGCCGAGGCCCCCCCCGCAGTGTTCCCCCTTTTTTTTGTTCTTATGTTCTTATGAATGACTAAAGCATGGTTGAAGTGGCAGATGCAGTTTTATTTTAAACAAATGAAAAATTTTCAAAATTTTGGAAATTAAAAAAACCATGCCATATATAAACTAAAAAATTGTAGTCTTAATATACGGGTTTGCGAAAAGGATTTGGGGAGTTCGGGTTTTGCGAAATCTAAAAACCCAAGGAAACAGTGCATTAGTGTTCGCAAAAAGGGCTACAGAATTCTTGGCTTCATATCTAGAAGTATAAAAAATTTAAGAAGTCCTCAGGTTGTTCTTAAATTATATACCCTTTGGGTTTTGGGCCCTCTTTTTTGACTATGCTGCTAAATTTTCGGGGTCACTGTATTACAAAATGGATATAAAGCTCGGGAAAAAACATACAGGGGAGGATGAAAAAATATGACCCCTTGTATCGAAATTTTCCCCTATGGGGGGTTTGATTGGGGGCCCAATCTGCATTTCTCTCGAAAGGCGTAGAATTGGGGGGGATTGATGAGGTTTTTATAAATGGAAAAAGGAATAAAAAAAAGGGGAAATTTTAAAAATTGCGGGGAAAAAATTTTCCAAAGAAAAACCGACTCGCAGCAAGGGCCCTTAAAGTTGGAAAAGCTCGGGATTCAGGAAGGATAAAAGGAAAAGCACGGGGTTTGGAAAATGATTTTGGGATGTGGGGAAAACAACCCCCAAAAGTACATTTATTCAGGCAAAAAACGTTATGTATTTTTAAAAAATTTGGGAAAAAATTAAAAAAAATTTCGGAGGGGTTTGTGGGTGGGCGTGATTTGGGCCCGGGATAGTTTTGTGTGGGGTTTATTTTTTAAATACAATTCTCAGATAAAAAATGAAAAATGAAAAAAGATTACAAACTGTGCTTGCCCGGGATTAAAAACCCAAATTTAAAAAGTTTTATATGGCAAATTTTTTAAAAACAATCCCCAATTTTTAATGTGTCCGCTAAAGCCCAAGACCATTCCATGCGTCAGAAAAATTTTCCAGGAAATCAGCCCCGAGGAAGTTTCTGTACATCAAATTCATCAATACAAAAAAACCCATTTAAAAACCGGACCGATTTTGTGGCTGTTGGTTCCCTATTACTTCCTAAAAACCGAGCATTTTGCTTAGTTTACATGCCTACAATGCTCTGTGGCAAAAAGGTTCACTCTAAAAACTCCACCCAAGGGGATTAGTGATTTTTCAGAGCAGAGTTTTCAAAAAAAGTTAAAAGGTCTTTTCTTTCTGAGTTTTAAAATTGGAAAAGGGGAAATCGATCTGGTTGATTTTGTTTTGGAAAGTGTAGGAATTTTAAAATTTGTTTTATTTATAATAAGAATTTTTATCAACAGAACGGGCCAGGAGGATTTAGTGAAAAAAATAAAGGGGTTAAAGGGGGGTCTTTTTAAACGATTTAAACAGAATGTGAAAAATTAGTTTTTGGCAGTTGGAAAAAACCTTTTTGTCGGTCCCGGGGTTTCACAACCCCCCAAACGAAAATATCAATTCTCTACCCTCCGAAAAACCCAAACTAACTCCAGTATACAGGAAAAGCAAACAGCCATTACCAACGTCATGGACCATCTCGTTTTTTGTGCATGGTAAACATGGTTGAGAGACAACCTCTGTCATTTTGATGGAAGGGTAATTAAAAGTCATCAGCTTGGCGAAGAATGGACCGCAATGAAAACATTAAAGGTTTTCCCCAAAAAAATACAAAATGAAGAATGGCCCCCGTGGGGAAACTTTTGTTCTGTGGATGTATAGATAAAAGAGAGTCCAATTATTTACAGTCGATAAGTCCCGGGAAAAGTATCTTTGACTCTTTTTTTTTTTTTTTTTTTTTTTTTTCTTAAGACAGGGTTTTTTTTAAGGTTAGAGTAATGGTTCCCCGCTCAGACATTTTAAAAACATTTTTTTTTTTCTTTTTTTGTTAAATATAGAATCACTGCCACCCCACAAGCGTTTTTCAACCAAAATTTTTTTTTTACCCCCCACCTATATACTGTGCACCCGTGTACTGGGGATTTAAATGCCTTCCTTTGAATGGAGTTGGAGGGCTGGGGCAGCAACCGGCCAAAAATAAAAGCCCCAGGTTTCACCAGCCCCAAAGTTTTTCGATCATTTAATTTGGGTACAAAACCCGGGTATGGAAGATTTATGGGAGACGGGAAGGTTAAAAATGCTCAAGTTATGTAAAAATCACTGTTCGTAATTTTTTGCTCCCAATCCCCGATGATTCAGAGGGATCTGTGGTACTTGAAAAAGTAACGGTTCTTAAGTAAACCCGTTGTAAAGTGTTAGGAAACACAAACATTATTAACTTGACAGGATTGTTCATGAAACTACCTGGCATTCATGAACATTGTTCTTTAAGATTGTGTACAATAGACTCTACTAAACAGCTATCTAGCTAGTATTACCCATAAGTCGAGTTATATACTTTATTATTTTCATGTTTCATGAGAGAAGATTGAATTATGTTTCTTTCCATGAAACATGATTGCCCATGAAACATGACTGTCATGGAAAGAAACATAATTGAGTCTTCTCTCTTGAAACATGAAAAAAAATACAGTATATAACTCAAATTATTGATTATACAAGTTCGATAGCTATTTAGTAGTCTATTAAAAACAATTTTAAACAACAATTCTATACAAATTCTCAGGATTGCTCATTATGTCAGATGATTTCATGATGGAATGGTGACGTTCGACCTGCGTCGACCCACCAAAACTTCATACTAAGTCAGTTGTGACTGTTTATATAACGCGTTTAGCTGTTACTGTATCATACAGTGACAGGCATTAAAGATTACGGGATAACATAGGTAGGAGTTAAAGGGTATTAGTAGAAATTTGGATCGTAGAAATATTATCGGAAAGGCATAGTAGACAATACTTAGGACAAGATACTTCGGAGTTCCCTTGGGAACACTCGAGTACCCCAGAGGAGGACATTTAAACGGACAATGAGCACATTCAATTCCTTTTTATTAATTAAAAAGGTTATACAGAATAATAGCAATCCATATACATATATAGTATCCATTGAGAAAGGTATTTTCTAAAGTCACATGACCTGTTCTAAGCGTCTAAAAAAAGCTTGGGGCTGGCTATTATATCTTCTAATTTCATAATACTTGACCTCTCTAAAAACTCTCCTACCTCATATGGGGAGTAAGGGAGGAAGCACACACTGACCCGCCTTCACCCCACTTCAAGAAGAGGTCAACATTAGCCATCACTTTTATCAAATAACTCGACCGGGATAACTCCAGATTTGGAAGAAGCACTTTCTAACGCTTCATAAACTATCTTCTCAGCAAACGACTTCTTGCTATCAATCATCACGTTATTGATAAATTTCGCAATCCCTAAGTGACCATATTTTGCATCGTAACGTAGAAGAAAAGCGGTGACGGTTTTCCTCTACGTTACATACCTCAACCCCTTATTATTTGAGCTTCCTAGAGTTATATTTTGATCTCCCTTGTTTACCACTCTGAACTCCTTGAGTGTAGAGAGTACCATCGACGACATGATACCTCACACCAGGTAAACTTTTTACACGCGTCTTCCCTCCTGTAAATTATGCTTTTTCTCTGGAACATAAGAAAAAAAACATTCATAACCATTCGTCATCCTGTGCTACAGACTTGACCACCACACTGCAGCGCTACACAGTCCACATTGTCCCTTAATATTTTATCTGTCCCAATATTAAATATTAAATGATTGCCAA
>NC_069472.1:977919-999571 GCF_026875155.1 Cherax quadricarinatus | reverse complement strand
TACACGGATTTACAAGGAAAGGACCCCTAGTTTTATTGAAAAAGCTATTTACAGGTTAAGGATTCCTAACTTTTTTTTAAAAAGCTAAGAGCTGTATACATCAGCCTTTTTGAAAGAAATTTTTATTGTTATGGGGCATACAAGTAGGAAACAGGAAAAAATTGGACCCATTGGGGGCCAGCTTTTCTTGATCAATGACTTTATCTCGCTGACTAAAAATGCTGTAAAAAAATGTGTTCCCATACCCCAGTCATCCGGGGGATAAATGATCTCAATGAGGTTGTTCTGGAGAAGGGTCAGCCAGATGAGTTGGCTTTTCTGCCCTTGGGGCTAAAAAGCTAGTTCACGCTGTCCTCAAAGGGGAAAATCCAAGTGTGTACTGGGGCAATATTGGCCTTGTACATAACAGAAAGGCCACCCACATCCCTCTTGTGTTGAAGGTCTGCTAAAAATGACAGATCTATAGGATTGTCCGGCGAGAGATGAAAACTCTTCCCCTTGTTCTTACCTGTCAAGCGTCGCAGATGAGAGGGGGGGGGCAGGCAAAAAAAGGGGAATGGAGATATTCAAGGTGTAGTTATTTTCCCCTGTACAGAATCTTGCAACCCCTACTGTCAAGCAATGGGGAATACGGCAAGTGCTCGGGGCTTCCGGGCTGCCTTTGTTTGAAAGATTTACAACGTTTTCTTCAGGTCGTTTTGGAAAGTAAAATTTTCCCCCCAAGGATATCAACAACTTCCCCCAGGTGCCAACACCCCTATTAACCCCTTACTCTGCACCAGCTTACCATCTGGGCGTAAAAACCAACATCATTGTTTTTTCAGGTGAAAAAGTTTCTTGCCTCATTTCCCCAAGCTGATATGCTCTAACGGTATTGACGTAGTTAAGCACTGGCATTTCTTCTTTGGGATAAGGGGGAAGCCAGTTTACATTTTCCCAATGCAGGGATTCTGGGATGGATGAAGAAGGTCATTGAAGTAGACTTTCCCATAACAAGGGTCCCGCACATTTCCCTTGGGGAACCCCTTGCACAATGGATGTTTTGTGTTTCCCGATCCTTTGAAAAATACCCTTAGGGTCTTCATGAAGGAAATCACTGAGGGACATAGTGTAGAGCCTGCAATTCCAAGAGCTTACATTTTAAAAACCCGGGTCCCAAGGTAAACCCCCCAACCAAACACGCGCCCTTTGGATTCACTATGACTGGTGCCACTTGTGGAGAGGTTTAACAACAGTCAGCAACAGAGTAACCTTTCCTGAAGCCATGTTGACGGTCACTAAGTAGTGAGGGGTAGTCAAAAAAAATCCGTCTTTGTCTTGAGATTATTGTCTCAAGGATCTGCCAGCTGGACTGACAGCTGTGAACACTGGTCTGTAGTTGATAATTTTCTGCCTCTGCTCTGCTCTTCTTTTTGTGAACAGGGACTACATTTGCCTCTTTCCACAGAGTAAGTCATTTACACTGTACTAGGCAGTGCTTGAAAGAAGTGAGTTGGAGGTGCTGCTAGCTGGTCTGCAATACTTCTTCAGCAAATCTTGGGCTCTAATTGTAGGGCCACAGATTTTTCTTGGTCAAGCGATTTAAGAAGGAGAATACACCTCCTCCTTCCTATTGTCACCACTGACAGTTTTGACCAGTTTCTTGAAGTAGCAAGGAGGGTCCCTTGATGGATCAGGAACTTGAAATTTTTGTAGCAAAGTGTTCAGGCAAAGTGGTCAGCCTCTCTTGGACTACTAGCAGAGGTGGTCCCATCTGTTGATTTAGAGGTGGAATGTGTTCATCAGGCAGATAACCTTGTCTGTCATTGACCAGGGTCACAGGTTTTGGAGCCTACCCACAACCTGTTGCTAGCTTTCTTTTAGTGTCCACCATTACCCCATTTAGCAATGGCCCATTTTCGAACATCACCCATATGCCTACAGGCTTGCCTGTGCATGTTCCTGTTATAGGTAGTAGGATGTCTCTTATAACTTCGCCATGCCTTGTACTTAGCTGTAGCAGTCTTTCTACAACGAAAGCCAAACCAAGGCTGATTTGTAGGGCTTCGTCACATATTTGCGGTGAGGGATGTGTTTTGTTGTAGATTAAGGAAGTGTCCAGTGAAGGCTTTCACTTGGTTGTCAACATCCCCATGAAGAAGAGCATTCCAATCAGTGGTGGTAAGCTCAGAGCAAAGGGCTGGGCAATTACCTCTTTCCCATAGCTAGGTTGTGAGTGTGGACTCCTCACCTCGTTCTGTTGGGATCCGAAGTGTCGTAAAAACAGCTTTGTGGTCAGATGATCCAACGTAGCCGAGGGGTTGACAAGAAAGTGTAGCCAGCAATTCTGGCAAAATTTTCTGGAGTCCTGTCGTCCAAAAATATTTCAACAACAGCTATCATGTCAGGACGTCGAAGGTTCACAAAACTCTCTCTCTCTCTCTCTCTCTCTCTCTCTCTCTCCTCTCTCTCTCTCTCTCTCTCTCTCTCTCTCTCTCTCTCTCTCTCTTTCTGTTTTTCTACACAGGGTTTGACAAGGTAAGGTTAGGACCCCTATCTTTATTGACAAGCTAAGAGCTGTTACCTACATCAGCTCATTTGATGCATTTTTTATTGCTTTGAGGATTACAGTAGGGGGATAAAAAAGGATGAAGTGGAGCCATCTGTGGCCCAGCATTTTCATTTGATCAATTGACTTTATCTCGTTTGCATCATAATGCGTACGAATGAGTTCCAGAATAGTCATTTCTTGGGATAAATCGACCTCAGTATGAAGAAATGTTTATCTCCCCCTCTTTCTCTTCTCTCACTCTCTCTTTCTCCCTCTCTTCCGCTCTATAGCAGGATGGAGAAGGACAACAGAGACGACTAATCTACGTACCCATCACCAACAAACAAACCACAGGAAAAAAGGCACAAAACACTAACAAGGTTCCCTCTTAAGAAGTGGCCGATTACAAGAGATCTCATTCAAACCTGTGAGATATTGAGTGGAATTTATTACTCTCAAAACAGGAAGAACCATTATGCAGTGCAATATGGAATTATATCTCGAATACACTGTCAGAAGATACAGCAAGAGATGCACAAGTGCCCGCTTCAGGGAACCTGCCTTATAAGAACTTTGTATATATGTTATTCAGGCTAAGTATTATGATGGATAATATTGAAAAAAGGTATTCAAATATTCATTCAGAACTTTACCAGGATGCAACGGCTAAACAATATGCAACCCAAATTAATAAATAGTAGTAGAGGCAGGATCCGGAGGTGGCAGTTAGAGTTTTATGTTTGTCATAGCGGTGGTACACCTGCCACCACAGTGGTACACTCTGTACACAGTGATACACACTGCAACACAAGTGGTCACACACTGCATCCACAGCTGGTTTCACACTTGCACCACGTGGTTGACAACAATGCTCCACAGTGATACCCCATGCACCCGTGGGACACAATGCACCAAGTGGTACACACTGACTCCACAGTGATACACACTGCCACCACAGTGTGGATACTA
Organism: Cherax quadricarinatus; assembly: GCF_026875155.1. Taxonomy (NCBI): domain Eukaryota; kingdom Metazoa; phylum Arthropoda; class Malacostraca; order Decapoda; family Parastacidae; genus Cherax; species Cherax quadricarinatus. Next base: position 996,072 of record NC_069472.1, on the reverse strand, counting down.
CCCATGCACACAGTGGTACACCACTGCACCACGTGGTACACACTGCACCACAGTGGTGCACAATGCACCACATGTGTACACACTGCACCACAGTGGTACACACTGCACCACTGTGGTACCACACTGCACCACAGTGGTAACCACTGCTCCACAGTGGTACACACTGCACCACAGTGGTACACACTGCACCACAGTGGTACACACTGCACACAGTGGTAACACTGCACCACCAGTGGTACCCACTAACCACCACAGCTGGTACACGTCTGCACCACAGTGGATACACTCTGCACCACAGTGGCACACATGCACCACAGTGGGATACACACTGCACACAGTGATACACACTGCACACACCAGTGGTCACACTGCACCACAGTGGTACACACTGCACCACAGTGGTTCACACTGCACCACAGTGGTACACACTGCACCACAGTGGTAACACACTGATTACAGTGTTACACACTGCACCTCAGTGTTACACTCTGTCCCAACAGTGATGCAACTCTTGCACCACAGTGGTTACACAACTGACCACAGTGGTACACATTTGCACCACAGTGGTACACACTGCTCCACAGTGGTACAAACTGCACCACAGTGTACACACTGCACCACAGTGTAGAAACTGAACCACAGTGGGCACCACACTGCACCACAGTGGTTACACACGACAATCAGTGTGTACACACTGCACCTCAGTGTGTACCAACATGCTAAATAGTGGTAACACACTGCCACCACAGTGGTACACACTGGCACCATTGTAGTACACACTGCACAACAGGTGTGTACACTCTGTCAAACACAGTGGTACACACTGCCACCACAGTGGTACACACTGCACACAGTGGTACACATTGCACCACAGTGGCACACACTGCGCCACAGCTGGCAACACACTGCGCCACAGTCGGTACACACTGCTCCACAGTGGTTCACACGGCCACCCAGTGGTACATACTGAAACACAGTGTTCACACTGCACAACGGTGGTACACACTGCTCCTCGGTGGTTCACACTGCACCACGGTGGTACACACTGTTACCACAGTGGTACAAACTGCCACCACAGTGGTACACACTGCACCACAGTGTACCACTGCACCACAGTGGTACAAACTGATCACAGTGGTACACACTTCGCACCTCAGTGGTACACACTGCACAACAGTAGTACACACTGCAACCACAGTCGGTAACATACTGCACCACAGTGATACACACTGCAAACACAGTGGTCCCACACTGCACCACAGTGGTACACACTGCAACACTGTGGTAACACTGCCACCACAGTGTCCACACTGCACCACAGTTGTACTACTGCCACAACAGTGGTACAAACTGCACACAGTGGTACAACTGCACCACAGTGGTACATACTGCACCACAGTGGTTACACACTGCACCACAGTGGTTCTCAATGCGCCACAGTGGTAAATACTGCGCCCACAGTGGCTACAGAATGCACCCACAGTGGTACATACCTGCCACCACGTGGTTCCATTACTGCACCACCGTGGTACTCACTGCACCACAGTGGTACATACGCACCACAGTGGTACATAACTGCACCACAGTGTTTACACAATGCACCCACTGTGATACATACTGCACCACTGTCGGTACACATGCACCACAATGGTACACACTGCACCACAGTGGTACACATTGCACCACAGTGGTACACACTGCACCACAGTGGTACACACTGCACCACAGTGGTACACATTGCACCACAGTGGTACACACTGCACCACAGTGGTACACACTGTACCACAGTGGTACACACTGCATCATAGACTCATGAAGTAGTCTAAACTATAAAAAGAGCCCCTAGTACTTTCTTTTTCGAGAGCAGAAGTGCAGAACACGAGTAGTTAGTGTAGGATTATTACTTATACGTGGAGGATGGTGACCGTGGAGGATGGTGTCCGTGGAGGATGGTGACGTGGAGGATGTTGCCGTGAGGATGGTGACGTGGAGGATGGTGACCGTGGAGGATGGTGTCCGTGGAGGATGGTGACCGTGGAGGATGGTGACCGTGGAGGATGGTGACCGTGGAGGATGGTGACCGTGGAGGATGGTGTGTCCGTGGACAATGGTGACCTGGATGATTGCTGACCGTGGAGGGATGGTGACCGTGGATGATGGTGACCTGGATGATGCTGGACCGTGGAGGATGGTTGTCCGTGGACGATTGGTGACGTGGAGGTTGGTGTCCGTGGAGGACGGTGCCGTGGAGGATGGGTGACCGTGGAGGTGGTGTCGTGGATGATGGTGACCGTGGAGGGATGGTGTCATGTGGACGATGGTGACCGTGGAGGATGGTGACCGTGGAGGATGGTTGTCCGTGGACCGATGGTGACCGTTGGAGGATGGTGTACCGTGGAGGATGGTGGACCGTGGAGGATGGTGGACCGTGGAGGGCATAGGTGGTCCGTGGATGATAGTGACTGTGGAGGATGGTGTCCGTGGACAATAGTGACCGTGGATGATGCGGGACCGTCGCAAGAGGATGGTGGACCGTGGTGGATGGTGACCGTGGAGGATGGTGTCCGTGGAGGTTTGTGACCGTGGAGGATGGATGACGTGGAGGATGGTGACCGTGGAGGATGGTCGGACCGTGGAGGAGGTGTCCGGGGACGATGGTGACCCGTGGAGGTGGTGTCCGTGGAGGACGGTGACCGTGGAGGATGGTTGACCGTGGAGGCATGGTGTCGTTGGATGATGGTGACCTGGAGGATGGTGTGTCCGTGGGACGATGGTGACCGGGAGGATGGTGACCGTGGAGGATGGTGTCCGTGGACGATGGTGACCGTGGAGGATGGTGTCCGTGGAGGATGGTGACCGTGGAGGATGGTGACCGTGGAGGATGGTGTCCGTGGATGATAGTGACTGTGGAGGATGGTGTCCGTGGACAATAGTGACCGTGGATGATGCTGACCGTGGAGGATGGTGTCGTGGACGATGGTGACCGTGGGAGGATGGTTGTGTACGTGGTGGTTGGTGTCCGTGGAGGATGGTCGTCCGTGGAGGATGGTGTCGTGGAGGTGGTTCTTGTCCCTGGCATTACATCACTTCCATCTCTCTATTAGTTTTATGTCATTTTTGTTAAATGTAGATAGTATTTCCCTCTGTTTCATGATGGCATTGATCAGTTCAAGTGATTAGTAGGAAGAGTATCATTTCGCTTTACCTATTTTATCATAATATCTAGAAAAATATACGACATGTCCTTAATTTGAAAGAATTCCGGACAGTTGTCAACAGTGAAATCCTCCAGTGTATATATATCGTGAAATTTCATTGTTGTGAAGATCACATTAAACATAATTGATATTCCAGACGTGACTTGATTTATCCAATGTTGTTGTTGCTGCTGCAAGATGCGTCTCTTTTGTCAAGTGGCAGCACTTGATTTTGTCCAGGGTTGGTTGTTGCTGCTGACAAGATGTCGGCTCTTTTGTCAAGTGGCAGCCAATCTCAGTTACCTCGCACGTGACTGCAGAGTTTTTTTTGGTTTCTATGGATAAACATCCAATATCAGGAAGAAGTAATTTATTGAGAACACATAGTATTTTGAATTTTATCCTTACTTCTTACGAATGAGAAAATATGAAGCAATAATGCATCCTCGATCCCATGACTCATTCTACAAAGACTATGTGTATTTTCTCGTGAAATATTCCTTAATTAATGATATGTTTATATTAAAGGAAAATATTTTTTCGTTTTAAGATTTCACAAGACAGGAGTTAAGTAATGGAGGAGCAATGTTAGCTTTGTTTTCTTATGAAATTATAAAGTAGACGTGTATCTGTGACGGCAACTCCCTCTGTTCTCAAGTTCAAAACGTGTTGTATGTGCTTCAATATTAACTGATTACCGGAGATTAGTCAAAACAGAATATCTGATTCAAGTTGGGATGTGATTTCGTTTATGGGAATCGGAGACCTTTAAAGTTCTGGCTTGGACACTGTGCCTAATGCTAGGTTAATGAAATGTTTGTCAGGAGGAAACAAGACAAGTGTTTCCTTATGACGCGAGTACTAGCCATATGCAGACTTAAAGCTGAACTTTTCGTATCTTACGAGGGACCTTGCATCACCAGGAGCTCTGTCCAGGAGAACTACGTTGTCTTGTGACGCTGGTTGTTATATGTCTGGAACCGTCTAGACAGTTGTTTCTAAATTTAAATGAAGTTACCGCCGCCCTTAATAAGAATAATATTTGAACTAAACAATAAAAAGACTTAAAAAATTAGGCTAGTATTCATTGTTTTAGTCTTCTGTCTTTGTTGCCAATCGATTAGGAAGCTGTACAAAATAATCTGATAAAAATGATGAGTGTGGGAGATAATTATGATAATTAAAAATTATAGCAAAGGGATTATTATTACATTACAGATGATACCGGAATTCCACCTATGTGATTACTCTCATCCTCGGTAAAAATTTTAAAATTAGGTTTATTTTATAGATGTTGATGCCAATGAATGATAGTACAAGTATGTATGATCGTTTGTGGTAACCAAACTTAGGTAATAAAAAAAGGTTGTAAAAACTCTAGATAATAATGACAGAAATTTCTTAGGTTTAAAAGAATGTTGTACAGGTATAACACTTTACACTCAATGTTAACAATTGGTATACCACTTGTACACCTGTTTACAATCATGGTATACCAATAGTACATCCATGTTACAAGAGGTTTTCCACTTGTTTCATCCATGTTAACAACAGGTATACCACTTGTCCACTCCTTGTTAACAACAGGTTAGCCACTTGTACACTCCATGTTAATCAAAAGGTATTACACTTTTACACTCCATGTTAACAACAGGTATACACTTGTACATCTCCATGTTAACAACAGGATATTACCACTGGTAACTCAATGTTAAACAACAGGTATATACCACTTGTACACTCCATGTTAACAAACAGTATACCACTGGTACACTCCATGTTAACAACAGGTATACCCACTTGTTCACTCCATGTTAATACGGTTTACACTTGTACACTCCATGTTAACAACAGGTATTACCACTTGTACACTCCTGTTAATAAAAAACAGGTATACCACTTGTACTCTCCAATGTAACAGGTTATTACATCTTGTACACTCATGTTTACAACAGGTACAACCACTTGTACACTCCATGTTAAACTGGTTTTCCACTTGTTCACGCCCTGTTAACAAGAGGTATACCACTTGTACACGCCAGGTCAAAACACAGGTATAGCCCACTTGTACACTCATGTTAACAGGTTTACACTTGGTACACTCCATGTTACTGGCCCGCTACCACTGTACATCCATGTTAAAGGTTATACCACTTGTACACCTCATTTGTTAAAAACAGGTTTATTTACCACTTGTACACTCCATGTTAACTTCAGATGTTTACCACTTGGTACACTCCATGTTAAACAACAGATATACCACTGTACACTCCATGTTAAAACGGTATTTTTATTTATTTTACCACTTGTACACTCCATGTTAACAACAGTATACCACTTGTAACACTCCAATGTCAACAACAGGTATTCCACTTGACCAATCTGTAACAACAGATATACACTTGGTACACTCCTTGTTAAACAAACAGATATACCACTTGTAATCCATGTTAACAACAGGTATACACTTGTATCACGCTTTGTTAAACAATATGGTCTTATCACGTGTACAATCCATGTTAACAACAGGTATAAAACTTGTACACGCTATGTTAAAACAGGTATATCACTTGTACACTCCATGTTAACTACAGGTATATCACTTGTACACGCTATGTTAACAACAGGTATTCACTTGTACACGCCACTGTTACAAAAGGTTAACCATTTGTACTACTCCATGTGAACAAGGTTTTACCACTTGTACAATCAATGTTATTACACAAAGGTATACCACATGTACCACTCCATGTTAACAAAGAGGTATACCACTTGTACAATCCTTGTTAACAACAGGTATTTACCACTTGTCACGCCATGTGAACAACAGGTATAGCAAGTTTTACACTTTACACGCCATATTAAACTAATTAACACATCCCTCCTATTCTGATCTGTACAATTCATGTAGTCAGCGCTAAACCCGTAGGCGTAGCGTTATTATGCGTCGTGGTTACGTTTAGCAAGCAGTTCATTTAAGGATGTAAACAATCAGGCCAAACCCCTTGGATCAAGAGTCTAATAGTCGGCGCCAAGGACACATCCCTTGAGGAGTGATGAAACGTCATCTTTTTGTGATAATATCTTGAAAATATATTAAAAAAAGTTGAAAATAATTGTTGTGTGAGAGCAAGAGTAAATCAGCCTAAATTAGTGAAGGTCTATTACTGGGGGTGATTTTTTTTTGTTTTTTCCATTTATTCTCATGTTCTTATCTGCTGGGTATTGCCTAAACCTCAAAAAAAAAAAATGATTTAATCAAATTTATTTCTCGTCAAATTAAGTAAAAAAAAATACATGTTATTTTTGAAAGTATTTTGAAACCATCGGAAAACATCACAAGCAATAACAGTTTTTTTTTATCAATCCGTTAATTTTCCAGCAATAGGGTAGTTAGACCACGAAGACGAAACAATTCACCATACTTTTTCTTCCTTTATTGGGTTTTTCAGGGCACCTGAGAGAATAAGCGTATCGAGCCCGGCGCTTCCCGGTGTTCGGGCGAAGATTTGTTGCCAAAGTTGGACTATGAAAAGCAAAGGATCAAATGTTTCTTTTGTAGATGGAAACTTGAGTTCCAATCAGATCGGTGGACCACTTGCCACGCCCAGCAGAGCGGGACACCCCCCCCCCCCCACACACCCCACCTGAGATCAGTAACCGGTTTCTCACCAAATACCGTTAAAGAATTATCAGCAGAATGAAAAATAGAGCTTGCTAAAATTAATCCGATGACCAAGTCCCCTCTTGTAAAGTGCCCGGCGGAAAATTAGTTGAGACAGCGTCCCAAAGAGAACGGGGAAATTTTTCATGATACTCAAGCAAAAGATACGTTCCACACCGACAAAGGCTGGCGCAGAAGTCCATTTCACCATCAACCTATTACTTAACCTTGTCTTTCCAGAAGTTCAGGGACAGTAGGTTTCTAACGGGACTGGCTATAGTCTGACGAATCACTGGAATGAATAATGCATCCACTAGAAAAGTGTAGAATAAGAGGGGAATGATTGAGGTGTATTAAATGAAAAGCAGAAATAAACGTTGCTAAAAATATGTAACGAGACAAGATTTGCGCAAATTTTTGGGTTCAAGTTGGAAGGAAATAATCGTAGAACTTAGGTAAGGATATAGGATGAACCTGGATTGATAATGAAGATGTTATGTAAATGGACACAAGTGTAACAGTCAATGTGACATTTTATTGTGCAACGTTTCGCTCTCAGGAAACTTTATCAAGCTGTTAAAACAGTACATGACACAGAGGGTATATATAGGTCTTTGAGTGTGGTGTAATAGATTACAGTGTTGTAGTAGTATTAATATTATTTGTAGTATGGAGGGAAATCCTTCCATCTTGAGGGCTGACAGCAGAGTCCAGCCAGTAAGTACGAAAGAAATGAGGCAATAAGGTTGAAATGGGAAATTTTGAATGGTTAAGGTTGAAATGTGTGACGCATTAACGTTCATAAAAAAAGGATAATGGATTTTTTTTTAAGAATGTAATAAATATAATGGAAGTAAGGACTGGTGACCATATCAGGTACAGTGTATGTCAGAATTAAGGATCACTTAAGTGATGGTAAAGGACAAAATATGCGTAACATTGAAGAGTGAGAATTCAGCAAGGGAAGGGAATATGTGAATCATGTGTAAACACTTATATTCATAAGTGAAGAAGTCATATATAAGGAAAGAGCCACTTAGGAACATTTTATAGTTGCAAAAGACATATGAGAGGTGTTAGTAGGTAATGTTTTGATAGCATAGTGTTGTATTAACGTTATAATATGCAAGAAGGTGAATTTATACCCAAAAAGATGGGTCTAAATATTGTTGTGTGATGTCACCTGTGGTACTTAAAGACGTGTAAGTCCCTGTGACTTTGGTCAAAAGACAATATGTACAAAAGAAAAGCGGGGGGGGGGGGTTAAAAGGGGGGTACATACATGTTGACAGGTATTTCTGTATAACTGTGCTTATATTAACTTGCTATGTTATAAAATTATGTACACACACACATACCACACACCATAGTGTGTGAACCATACCATACCACACATAGTTGGTATGGTTCGTTTATGTGAAGATTACTTTAATGCATTGTGTATGTTTGTGCGTTTGTTAGCCTATAAATATCAAATGCGACGGACGAATCAATAAATAAAAATGAAAACAGAGAAATATTTTAATCAGTTTTTGATGGAAGTACACAATACACAAGTAGAAAAAACTAAATTCTTCAAACACATGGGAATTCATTATATAAATAAAAAACACTCACAAATTTATTGTTGTAAACTGCTATATAATTATGCATCTTGTTACTCAGTTATAAATTCATAGTGTGATTAAAAGGAATTCCAAATTTTAATTAATTAGCCTCTAACTCGACGGTGGTGGCAGAGCTTGTGTAGCAGTTGGTGGCCGTCTCGCTGGTGGCCGGTCGCGGCCTGTCTTGGGGGGTGTAATTACTGGACGCAGTTTTTCTGTGTGTCCCCTCAGTAATCCACCCCACCTGTCAGGTCTATCGTAGATCAGCTAGACAAAGACCAAGTTTCAATGCAGCGAGGGTCAATGGAAGGTGGCAACGCTGACTCTGGGGAAGTTGGGGAAGGGAAGTTCAGCTGTGGTGGACACTAGTTTTGGGGGAAACTTCTTGGGGACACACTGATCCGGGGGAAGGCACCGCCCGGTCCTTAGGTAAGTGTGGAAGGAAGACATCCGGGAGCGAACGGATGGGATTCCTGAATACATGATCATGGGGAAGGTTGTTGGTTTGAGGCCTGATCTTGGTGTAAGTGGGGAAGGGGAGGACATCGGCGGTAGACGGATGGATTCTTGAGTCTATGAACTGGGGAGGAAGGGCAATGAATACCGCTTGACATTGGGGAAGTGGAGAAGGGAGTCAGCACCTGAGGTGACCAAGTGGACTCCTGGAGACACTGATCTGGGGAATGGAGCTGACCTAACTCGCTGACCTTAGGTATGTGGGAAGGGAGAATCCCCCCGGGATGCGAACGGATGGGATTCTGGATACATGAACTGGGCAAGGCAAGGAATTACAGGTTGGTGAGGGCTGGACCTTGGGGAAGTGTGGATGGGTTAAACTCCGCCGGCAGCGCGGATGAAATTCCTGTTACATACCATAGGGACGGCTCTGAGGGGCTGGAAGGCAGAGAGAAATAGGCGAGGCTGACCTTAGGGAAGTGAGGAAGGGGAGACATCCGAGGGCCCACGGATGAACCTGGGGAAGGCGAGAGGGGGGGGGGGACATTAAAGACGAACCACTGGCCTTCCACAGTGGCACAGGTCTAGGTAACTCAGAGATAAATCTGAGGCTGACTGCTTGGTCGGCAATAATAATTTTTAATATACATAATTTTTATATAATCTATATTAACTTTTTACTTATATAATTCATGATTTGCTAATTTAGACTAAAAAGCGTAACCCTGACAGTAGCTACGGTGGTGTTATTCCCACTCATCCTCACTGACAGTAGCCCGGTAGTGTTATTCTCACAACCCGCTCTCCCAGGACAGTAGCCACGGTAGTGTTATTCCACACCCTCCTCCTTGACAGTTAGTCCCGGTGGTGTTATTCCCACTACAGCATCCTACAGTAGCCATGAAGGTGTACTCCCAATCCAATCTCTCCTGACAGTGCCGCGGTTAGTGTTTATTCTCACTCCGCCGCCTCGGACAGTAGCCACGGTTAGTTGTTACTCCATCTCCAGCCTCCTGACATTTGCCACAGGTTAGTGTGTTATTCTCACTCCAGCCTCCATGGACAGTAGCCACGGTGAGTGTTTATTCCCACTTACAGCCTCCCTGACAGAGTCACACGATGGTGTTACTCCACTCCAGACTACCTGAAGTAGCAAACGGGGGAGATTACTCCCACTCCAGCCTCCCTTGACAATACAACGGGGGTGTTACTCCAACTCAGCTCCCTGACAGTAGTTCACGATGGTGTTATTCCCACTCCAGACTACTGACAGTAGTCACGATGGTGTTACTCCCACTCCAGCCTCCCTCGACAGTAGCAACGGGGTGTTACTCCCCACTCCAGCCTCCCTGACAGTTAGGTCACGAGGGTGTTACCCCCACTCCAGCCTCCATGTCAGTAGTCACCGAGGTTAGTTACTCCCACTCAGACTACTGACAGTAGCAGCGGTGGTGTTACTTCCCACTCCAGCTCTAAGCAGTCACGGTAGTGTTCTTATTTTGTGATCATTCACGAGAGATAACACTGAAAACAACTAGAAATAATTTCATTTCGTTGAGCCGATCCAAGATAAGTTATCCTCTACTTTACTGTTCTTCTTTGTGTACTGTACTGTTTTTCTTTGTTACTGTATCTGTTTCTTTGTGCTTTCTGTCTCTGTTTTTCTGTGTTACTGTACTGTTCTTCTGTGTTACTGTAATGTTCTTCTGTGTTACTGTACTGATCTTCTGTGTTACTGTACTGTTCTTCTGTGTTACTGTACTGTTCTTCTGTGTTACTGTACTCTTCTTCTGTGTTACTGTGCTGTTCTTCTGTGTTACTGTGTACTCTTCTTCTGTGTTTACTGTATACTGATCTTCTGTGTTACTGTACTGTTCTCTGTGTTACTGTACTGTTTCTTCTGTGTTATGTACTCCTTCTTCTGTGTTACTTGTGCTGTTCTTATGTGTTACTGTTTTCTCTTTTCTGTGTTACTGTAATGTTCTTCTGTGTTACTGTACTGTTCTTCTGTGTTACTGTAATGTTCTTCTGTGTTACTGTACTGTTCTTCTGTGTTACTGTATGTTCTTCTGTGTTACTGTACTGTTCTTCTGTGTTACTGTACTGGTCTTCTGTGGTACTGTACTGTTCTTCTGTTGTTTACTGTTACTCTTCTTCTGTGCTTACTGTGCTGTTCTTCTGTGTTACTGTACTGTTCTTCTGTGTTGCTGTAATGTTCTTCTGTGTTACTGTAATTTTCTTTTGTGTTACTAACTGATCTCTGTGTTACTGTACTGTATCATATGTGTTATCTGTACTGGTCTTCTGTGTTACTGTACTGTTCTTCTGTGTTCTTTATGGTTATTCTGTGTACACCTGTACTGTTCTTCTGTGTTACTGTACTGTTCTTCTGTGTTACTGTAATGTTTCTTCTGTGTTACATGGTTACTGATCTTCTGTGTTTCTGTACTGATCTTCTGTGTTACTGTACTGAATCTTCCTGTGTTACTGTACTCTTCTTCTGTGTTACTGTACTCTTCTTCTGTGTTGCTGTAATGTTCTTCTGTGTTACTGTATGATCTTCTGTGTTACTGTACTCTTTTATGTGTTTACTGCTATGTTCTTCTGTGTTACTGTACTGTTTTGTGTTAGTGTACTGTTCTTCTGTGTTACTGTACTGTTCTTCTGTGTTACTGTACTGTTCTTCTGTGTTACTGTACTGTTCTTCTGTGTTATCTGTACTGTTCTTCTGAGTACTGTACTGTTATTCTGTGTTTTACTGATCAGTACTGGTTTTGTGTGTTGCAACATTGGTTATTTGATTACATCTCTTTTATTATACTGTTCTTCTCTGTTGTTTTGTTTTATTTGTTATTTTTCAGTTTTATGTATTTATAATGTTTGTGTTACTAAGCTTTTTTTTGTCTCATTTTCTGTTTCATGTGTTACTATTCTGTTTTATGTCTTTTACTGCACTGTTTAAAAATGTCACTGTAATTTTTAATGTTTCACTTTACCTCTTTATATATCACTATTTCCTTTTTATTTGTCACTATAATGATTTTTGTATTACTTTATTGTTTCGTGTGTTACTATACTGTTAATCTAACTCACGAATCGTAATAGCACGATTACAAACAAACCATACCCACGGGGGGGTATACACCGCGCTCAGTGAGTCTCAAAACTCCTGATTTTGTCGCGTTAGCCACGGTCTGGTTCTACCTCGCCCGTGGTATGGTTGTTTTTACTTACTGTGCTGTTCTTATTTTTAATGCTAATGTTTTTTATGTCTGTGTACTTACTGTAAGTCAGTGTAGTGTTATTGGTTGTAAACAGTTTGGTGATGCTGACAAACTGTGGTAAGGTCACGTTTTTTCAGAGCTGTACTTTAGTGTCTTTCAATTTACTGTTCTTGGGGTTTTGTTGTACCGATTTTTTTGTATGTTCTTTACCCGTTAATTTTGTTGCATATGCTGGCTGTACCTTGAGGTTAGCTAAAGGCTTACTCTGCTATTTACACCAAACACTTCAAACGTTCCACGCTCCTCTTAACAAACAGTGTTCCCACACTGTTATTCATGTCTCTTGCATCACTCCCCCCCACATTTCCAACACATTCACTTAACATCTTCCAGGAATCCATTTTTCTTATACTGCAATTTTTCCTCAGTTTTGAAATATTTATGCAAATAATGCTATCACAATTCACAAACCAAAAATTCAGCAACTTTTCAGGTAATAAAGTCGCCATTCATGATTGTATTCGACTGCCCACCAAAAAAGATTTCGACGGCCATTCCTGCAACCTGGCGGTTTGTCTCATTAGTTTTGTCTCCAGTCTGCTGTTTTTTTTTTTTTAATGAATATTTTTTCTCTAATATACAGCCATTGAAACCTTAGTACCGTAAGTCTTCTTCTTTGCATAAAGTATTTATATTTTTTGACTAGTTGGTTAAATAAATTTTATTCGTAAATATCTTTTACAATTCATGGACTTTGTACGGCCCTCGATCTGTTTCACTAACAACAGCCTGGTACGCAAAGTCAGATTATATTGATATATTAGGCTAATTATTTTAGTTGATTATTGTATGTTGAACAGCGAGAAATTGCTCAGTGAAATGCTACAACTATTATGCAGTGATCGACCCCTGCAGCCACAACCAGGTGAGTACATAATGGTAACACACTGGTAACACACTGGTAACACACACTGGTAACACAGTGCTATCGTGTTGATGGAAGATAGTCAGTTTTGGGTTGTAATACCGTAGAGTTATATTACTTAATTTTTCAACTTGCATAACACTGGATCGTTGATTCTAAATCGGTATATAATTTTTACTCATACCGTAATTATAATTATCAGGTGTAATATATTTTTTTTATTGCTCAGTGAATGGGTGTGAAAATAACGTGTAAAAGTCTGGTCCGAAAATAATGAGTTTTTTACACCACAACCACACGCACCACACACACACACCAACACACACACACAACACACACACACACACACAAAACACACACCACAAGACACACCACACTCACGCACGCACACACACACACACACCACACACACACGCACGCACACCACACACACCACACACACACACACATACACAACCACAGCACGGCACCACACCACACACACACCAACCGCACACACACCACACACACACACACGCACGACACACACGCACACACACACACACACACACACACACACGCACACACTCACACAGCACGCACACACACAACACACACACACACCCACACCACACGCACGCGCACACACTAAGCTGGTGATTGACGTAGTTAGAGCAGCTGGGCATTTCTTCTCTTGATAAGTGAATTGCCAGTTTACAGTAGTAATGCATATGCACGGATTCTGGGATGAGATGAAGAAAGTCATTGAAGTAGGACATTCATAACAAGACGGTCCCTGCACACTTCTTGGGAACCCTTGCACAATAGGATGCTTGTGATTCAGATTTCCATTGAGAGTACCCTTAGTGGTTGTTCTTCATGAAGGTAATCACTGAGGAGACATAGTGTAGAGCCTGCAATTCCAAGAAGCTTACAGTTTTGCTAAAATCCCTGGTGCCACACCCGGTCGAAAAGCACCCTGCATTGTCAGTGTTACCACACAGCTGACCTTTGGATTCCATCTATTGACTGGTGCCACTTGTGGAGAGGTTTAACAACAGATCAGCAACAGAGTAACCTTTCCTGAAGCCATGTTGACGGTCACTAAGTAGTGAGGGGTAGTCAAAAAAAATCCGTCTTTGTCTTGAGATTATTGTCTCAAGGATCTGCCAGCTGGACTGACAGCTGTGAACACTGGTCTGTAGTTGATAATTTTCTGCCTCTGCTCTGCTCTTCTTTTTGTGAACAGGGACTACATTTGCCTCTTTCCACAGAGTAAGTCATTTACACTGTACTAGGCAGTGCTTGAAAGAAGTGAGTTGGAGGTGCTGCTAGCTGGTCTGCAATACTTCTTCAGCAAATCTTGGGCTCTAATTGTAGGGCCACAGATTTTTCTTGGTCAAGCGATTTAAGAAGGAGAATACACCTCCTCCTTCCTATTGTCACCACTGACAGTTTTGACCAGTTTCTTGAAGTAGCAAGGAGGGTCCCTTGATGGATCAGGAACTTGAAATTTTTGTAGCAAAGTGTTCAGGCAAAGTGGTCAGCCTCTCTTGGACTACTAGCAGAGGTGGTCCCATCTGTTGATTTAGAGGTGGAATGTGTTCATCAGGCAGATAACCTTGTCTGTCATTGACCAGGGTCACAGGTTTTGGAGCCTACCCACAACCTGTTGCTAGCTTTCTTTTAGTGTCCACCATTACCCCATTTAGCAATGGCCCATTTTCGAACATCACCCATATGCCTACAGGCTTTGCCTGTGCTGTTCCTGTTATAGGTAGTAGGATGCTCTTATACTTCGCCATGCCTTGTACTTAGCTGTAGCAGTCCTTACTACAACGAAGCCAAACCAAGGCTGATTTGTAGGGCTTCGTCACATATTTGCGGTGAGGGATGTGTTTTCGTTGTAGGAATTTTAAGGAAGTTGTCCAGTGAAGGCTTTCACTTGGTTGTCAACATCCCATGAAGAGAGCATTCCAATCAGTGGTGTTAGTCAGAGCAAAGGGCTGGGCAATTACCTCTTTCCATAGCTAGGTTGTGAGTGTGGACTCCCTCACCTCGTTCTCGTTGGGATCGAAGTGGTCGTAAAAAAACAGCTTTGTGGTCAGATGATCCAACGTACGCCGAGGAGTTGACATGGAAGGGTAGCCAGCAATTCTGGCAAAATTTTCTGGAAGTCCTGTCCTTTTCCCCCTTTTTCCCCCTTTTCCCCTCCCCTTCTCTCCTTTCCCCCTCTCTCTCATCCTCCCCCCTTTTTTCTTTTTCATTTTCTCTTTTAATAAAAAAAAAAAAAAATTGGTTGGGACTCGTAGGAATCAGGGATCAGATGAAAAGGGTACTGGTGGGGAGGAATGGATGGAGGAGCAGTGGTAAAGGATAGAGCAAGAATGGGAGAGAAAATTAGGAGAGCTTTCTGAAAAAATGGAGAAAGAGCTCTCTGTGAAATGGGAAAAGAGGTTGGAAAAGGGAGACAAAGAATTGGGAGGCAAAAGTCGAAACTGCAGTAGCCAGGTAAAGGTCCTAGAATTTGAGTAAACAGGCTGAAGCAAGTCTCAGGGGTAGTGACCAGAGAAGACACACCATACGAAGCTGAGAGGCTGAACAGGAAGGAAGGAGATATGAAATATGCTAAGGTCATATCAGCCTGCAAAGAAGGGCCAGGGAGGGGAAAAGGGAAGGCAGATGGGTGCAGATGGAGAGGGAGAAAAGGGTCGAATGCTGAGGCACAACCATGCACCCAAGAGCCACTGGAAAAATCAAGGGAGAAAATGGTCACATAAGACAGGAACCGAGTAAACAGGGGAGAGGCAATGGGAGGAGGAAAGGGCAAAATCAGTGTTATCCATGGGCTTGGGGAGAGAGAGGAAAGGACACACACTGAAAGACGGCGGGGAAAGAAAGAAAGGAGTTTGAGAAAATCATCACGGAAATAGGGGGAGAAGACATGGATGAGATTGTAAATTTTCAGAGAAAAGGGGGGTACTTGAAGGGGAGAAACCGACCGATCAAGCTATTCTCAGGACAGAAACAGTGGGGGAACGGGATCCTCCAAGAAAAACCACGGTTGAGAAGCTCGGAAGAGTACAAAGGTGTTCCTAGACAGAGACAGAACACAAAAAGAGAGACAGCAGCTGAGGGAGAGGACAAAAAAGCGAAAGGAGCTAGGAAAGGAGACAAGGATGGAACCAGCAGAGGTCAGTCAGAGCAGAACAGAGCAGAAAAGAGCAAGCACACACAAAAACTATCCTCAGAACCCCAAAACCCTATCCACCCAACCCAACACACAATACAATCCATACCCAAGCTTCCACCCAACCCCCAACCATAGAATCCCACAGTATGCTACCAGGCTCCCACCCCCACGGGGCTCCCCAAACCACAGTGTTGGAAAGGAAACTGAAGGTATGGTACACAAACGCTGATGGAATAACAAACAAGTGGGAGGAGTGGCACGAAAGAGTCAAAGAGGCATCACCAGACATCATAGCAATCACACAAACCAAACTTACAGGTATGATAACAGATGCCATCTTCCCAACGGGATACCAGATCCTGAGGAAAGACAGAAGGAACAGGGGGGGAGGAGTGGCATTGCTGATCAAACACCGATGGAATTTTGATGAGCTGGAGAGAGGAGACAGCAGAGAAGAAAGTGATTGCATAGCGGGAACGCTTCACTCTGGAGGTCCCAAGGTGATAATTGCAGTGATGTATAACCCACCACAGAACAGCAGGAGGCCAAGGCAAGAGTATGACGAGAGCAATAGAATGATGGTTGACACACTGGCTGCAGTGGCCAGAAGAGCTCATACATGTAGGGCAAAGCTCCTGATCATGGGCGACTTTAACCACAAGGAGATCGAATGGGAGAACTTTGGGGCCACATGGGGGCCAAGATACATGGAGGGCCCAAGATGATGGAGGTTGGGGACTGGAAAAACTTTTATGTACCAAAAACGTAGGGACACTACAAGAGAGAGAGGAGAGGATGAACCAGCAAGACTGGACTTAGTATTCACCTTGAGTAGTGCAGATATTGAGGACATCACATATGAAAGACCCCTTGGGCCAGCGATCATGTGGTTTTTAGCTTCGAATACACAGTAGAGCTACAAGTGGAGGGGAAGCAGGGAAAGGGCCCGGACGAATGAAACCAAACTACAAAGGAAAGGGGACTACACAGGAATGAGGAACTTCCTGAATGAGATTCAGTGGGACAGAGAACTGGCAGGGAAACCAGTTAATGAGATGATGGAATATGTAGTCACAATGTGCAAGGAGGCTGAGGAGAGGTTTGTACCCAAGGGTAACAGGAATAATGAAAAAGCCAGGATGAGCCCATGGTTCACTCAAAGATGCAAGGAGCAAAAAACCAAGTGTGCTAGGGAATGGAAGAAATATAGAAGGCAAAGGGCCCAGGAGAATAAGGAGAGCAGTCGTAGAGCCAGAAACGAATATGCACAGATAGAAGGGAGGCCCAACGTCAATATGAAAACGACATAGCAGCAAAAGCCAAATCTGACCCGAAGCTGTTTTACAGCCACATCAGGAAGAAAACAACCATCAAAGACCAGGTAATCAGGCTAAGGAAGGAAGGAGGAGAGACAACAAGGGAAATGACAGTGAAGTATATGAGGAACTCAACAAGAGATTCAAAGAAGTGTTCACAGAGGAGCAACAAGGGGCTCCAGAAAGACGGAGAGGTGGGGTACACCACCAAGTGCTGGACACAGTACACACAACCGAGGAAGAAGTGAAGAGGCTTCTGGGTGAGCTAGATACCTCAAAGGCAATGGGCCAGATAACATCTCTCCATGGGTCCGAGAGGGGGGAGCAGAGCGTATGTGTACCCCCTAACAACAATATTCAATACAATCTATCGAAACAGGGAGATGCCTGAGGCATGGGAAGACAGCAAATGTGGTACCAAACTTTAAAAAAGGAGACAGACATGAAGCACTAAACTACAGGACCAGTGTCACTGACATGTAAAAGCATGCAAAATCATGGAAAAGATTGTCAGGGGAAGAATGGTGGAACATCTAGAAAGGAACGATCTATCACCCGCAGACAACATGGGTTTTAGAACGGGGGAAACCTG
>NC_069472.1:951203-977419 GCF_026875155.1 Cherax quadricarinatus | reverse complement strand
AGCTGTATGCGAACTTACCCCTAAAAGGCGGGGGACAGACAACTCTCCCATGGGCCCTTTAAAGGGGGCCAGAGATATTGTTGAGCCATTAACAAAGATCTTCAACACATCATTTGAAACTGGGCAACTCCCTGGGGTATGGAAAATGGCAAATGTAGTCCCAATTTTTAAAAAGGAGACAGACATGAGGCACTAAACTACAGACCTGTATCACTAAACGTGTATAGTATGCAAGGTCATGGAGAAGATCATCAGGAGGAGAGTGGTGGGGCACCTGGAAAGAAACAAGTGTATAATTGACAACCAGCACGGTTTCAGGGAAGTAAAATCCTGTGTCACAAACCTACTAGAGTTTTATGACAAGGTGACAGAAGTAAGACAAGAGAGAGAGGGGTGGATCGACTGCGTATTTTTGGACTGCAAGAAGGCTTTCGACACAGTCCTCACAAGAGGTTACTGCAAAAGCTAGAGGACCAGGCACACATAAACAGGAAAGGCACTGCAATGGATCAGAGAATATCTGACAGGGAGGCAACAACGAGTCATGGTACGCGACGAGGTGTCAGAGTGGGCGCCTGTGACAAGCAGGGTTCCACAGGGGTCAGTCCTAGGACCTGTGCTGTTCTTGGTTTACGTGAACGACATAACGGAGGGATAGACTCAGAAGTGTCCTTGTTTGCAGACGATGTGAAGTTAATGAGAAGAATCGAATCGGACGAGGATCAGGCAGGACTACAAAGAGATCTGGACAGGCTACAAGCCTGGTCCAGCAACTGGCTCCTTGAATTTAACCCTGCCAAATCCAAAGTCATGAAGATTGGGGAAGGGCAAAGAAGACCGCAGACACAATATAGTTTAGATGGCCAAAGACTGCAAACCTCACTCAAGGAAAAAGATCTGGGGTGAGTATAACACCGAGCATATCTCCCGAGGCGCACATCAATCAGATAACTGCTGCAGCATACGGGCGCCTGGCAAACCTACGGATAGCGTTCCGATACCTCAGTAAGGATTCGTTTAAGACTCTGTACACCATCTACGTCAGGCCCATACTGGAATATGCAGCACCAGTTTGGAATCCACACCTAGTCAAGCACGTCAAGAAATTAGAGAAAGTGCAAAGGTTTGCAACAAGATAGTCCAGAGCTACGGGGATTGTCCTATGAAGAAAGGTTGAGGGAAATCGGCCTGACGACACTGGAGGCCAGGAGGGTCAGGGGAGACATGATAACGACATATAAAATACTGCGCGGAATAGACGAGGTGGACAAAGACGGGATGTTCCAGAGATGGGACACAGACACAAGAGGTCACAATTGGAAGCTGAAGACTCAGATGAATCAAAGGGATGTTAGGAAGTATTTCTTCAGTCATAGAGTAGTCAGGCCATGGAATATGCCTAGAAAGTGATGTGATGGAGGCAGGAACCATACATAGTTTTAAGGCGAGGTATGATAGAGCTCATGGGGCAGGGAGAGAGAGGACCTAGTAGCAATCAGCGAAAGAGGCGGGGCCAGGAGCTGTGACTCGACCCCTGCAACCACAAATAGGTGAGTACAAATAGGTGAGTACACACACCACACACACACACACACACACACACACACACACCTCTCTCTCTCTCTCTCTCCCACAAAACTTCAGGAAACTCACGGATGTACACAAAACCTAGGTAACTAGGTACTGGCAAACTAGGAGAGAAGTTTACCTTGTTGTACGAGCCTTGGTGGCTCCACTCTCAGATGTGCATCGACCCTGTTCTTACTGTGTGAGGGAGAGAGACGGAGGGAGGGGGAGGGAGAGAGACAGACAGACAGACAGACAGACAGACAGACAGACAGATAGAAAGAAAAAGAGAAAGGGATAGAAAGAGAAAGGAGAGAGAGAGAAATTGACGACGTTACGACTGCAGAGACAATGTTTAACGAGAAACTGCCCTCCCCTTCTTTGGATCAAATCTGATTACCCTCTTTCCAGAACTGCTGTAAGGGTCCCTTTGGGTTAAGCGCTCCTCCCCCCTTCAATATAAAATTAATAGCATGCCTTGCCAGCCTCCTGGTTGGTACTCAATAACCAGCCTCCTGGTTGGTACTCATTAGCCAGCTTCCTGGTTGGTACTCAATAACCATGGTAGTCTTCACTATCTTATGTATCAACACACTATCATAATTTCTTAATGGTACGAAAGGGAAGGGGTGTTGGATTTGGGGAAAGTTTGGGGAAGGTAGGGAGGTAAGGGGTGGGGGTTGGGGAAAGCTGTTTGTTGGGAGGAGTAGAGATAAGCTGGACTTGTGTTCTGGGCTTGAGTTCCCTTTCCCTCCTTCTTACCCTCCCTTCCCCCCTCCCTTTCTCCCTACCCTCCCTTCCGCCCTCCCTCCACCCTCGTCCTCTCTTCTCCCTCCATTAAGTCATGGGTTAATCTTTTCTGATGGCTGCATTTGTGTTGGGTGCCAGGAAGGTGGTAATTGTAAATGGCGAGTGGTAGTGATGGTGTACGTGATGGTGTTGGTAGTGTAGGTGGTTCTGGTGGGGATGTAATGTATGTGGTGGGGGACTTAGTGGTGTACGGGGTGGTAGTGGTGATGATAGTGAAAGGGCAGCGAGGTGTTGGGGTTGTTGTGGTAATTGTTAAAATAAAGCACTCGGGAAATAACCAAAAACCCTCGAACTTGCCCCTCAAAACACGAGTAAAAACTGGAAGGGTTGGGAAAACCTCCCAACTTCACAAGAGCCGGGGGGACAGGAGTGGATGTGTTCACGACATACAACTTTACTATGGGTTTCCAAGGGGAAAAATTTGGGTTTCCTTAGTAGGAATGAACAAGGCGAAAATAATAAAAATTAATAATAAAAAAAATAATATTTTTATTTTAAAAAAAAGTACATGTAGCTGCCATCAAGACATACTACTATATAGAAAGCCGCTTTTTAAAGCAGAGCTTTTCGGGAAAAAATTTGGGTCGTTTTGCCCCTTTAGACCAAAAAACCATTTCCGATTAACACCCAGGTACCCTTTTTACTGAGGGGGAAACCCTAGGACAAGGTGAAAAAAAAACCTTTCCTATTGTTTCTCCCCTTCCCCGGGAAATTTTAAAACCCGGCCCCTCGCAGTGTGAAGCGGAGCTTTAGCCACCAGGCCCCGAGCCCAAGAAAAGTGCGGGAAGGCTAGAAAAAAACATTTGGAAAATTTTTCCCCCCCCCCTCACCCAGTTAAAAAGTAAAATGGGGTCCAAACTAAAAATAGGTCTCCCCAAAAAAACTAGCCCCTCACCCTTTTTCCCCCCCCCAAAACCCTACGACGGGTTAATTACATACTCACCTCAAAATTCCAAATAAAACGCACAGATTTGGAGAGGAAACAATAAACGAGGGTTTGGGTTTGGGTTTTCTAAACCTTTTGTCAGGCCCTTTGATAGCCCAAAAAGGTCGCTAAGTTCACCCCAAAAACCAAAAAATTTATAGAAAATTTTGTAAATTTTCCTTGAAAGAATTTGACCTGTCCCTTTTCACACCCAAACTTGTAGCTCAGTGGCCCCAGAACACTTGGGCCCAAAACCCACATACTCCAATTTTGGGGACCCCCTTGCAAGACGAGAGGTTGGCCATTGCTATCTTTGTTCACCTAGCAGTAAAAAATTTATTGGGGGGCTAGTAAAATGCCCCAATTTGTTTAAAAGTAAATGAAAATACAGAGGGGACACCACCAATATAGCTTTTGCTGCGGTAAATAAAAAACACGAAGAGGGAAACCCCCAAACATAGCCTGTTTGGTGTAACTGCATTGGAGTATTTTAGGTTATCTCAAGTAAGGGTTTTCCCCCTTTAAACCCAATTTTACTCCCATAATTTTTTAAAAATTTCCCCAAAACAGGGGTTTTTGAATATTATATTTCATTTAAAACTACTTTATAGGGGTTCTCGTTTTAAAATTTTCCCCTAGACCTCAAGTTTGTTATTTTTCCTCTAGAAAAATTTGTTCAGGGCTCTTTCCTTTGGGACACTTGTGTTCCCCTTTGGTGTTAAAATTCCAAAAGTCCAGTTTTGTTTAGGCCCCAATGTCGGGAAAAAATTGGGCTTTTTTCCCCCTGACCATTAAAATACACAAGTTTCCCTGGTTTTCCCCCGGGGGTTAATATTTCCCAAGACTTTTAGCGTTCACTTAGGTTATATTTCACCCAGTGCGCCAGGTCGCCCTAATGGTGTGTTTAAAAGCCTTAATTTTAACACCTATTAAAAGTATTTTTCAAAATTCTGCAAGCCACCTCTATAATCGGGTTTTTCACTGGATGTAAGTCCGAAAAATGATCAAATTTACAAAATTTCATCAAAAATTTTTGCTACTGTCATGCCCTTTTTCCCACTCTCGGTAAATACTACTATTTTACTATTATCTAACTTTTTCTTCATTTGGGTTTTGGAAAAGGGAGATTTTTTTAAAAATTTTACATAAATAATTTGAAAAAAAAATGAATAAAAAAAGGGTCTTCGTTGCTGCTCCTAAAAAAGGTCAAAAGTAACTCGTAGCATTATATTAAGGAAAATGAAGTTTGCTTAATTTATTTGAAATGGCACTTGGGTAGTGACCATTTTTTTGGGGTTTCTTTTAAAACCCATTAAAATGTATCCCGTAACCACAAAAAATTTTTTAAAAATTGAACAAGATAACTGGGCAATAAAATCTGTCTAGGCAAATTTTTGCTAAATTTAGCTAGCTACAGCTCCAGTCAAAACCCCAAACCCCGCTAAAAATGAACCCCCCCTTAAAGAAAATCAATGTAAACCCCAAAACAAACCTAAAACCCTTAAAATTTCTAAAAAATAAACCTTTTTCATAACATAAAACCCAAAAATTTTACGTGGTATTAAAATCGTAAATTTCCCCATGATATTGGCCCAAAACCTAAAATCAAGTACTTTTAGGTACTTTTTTTTAGGGAAGGTACACCCAAAAATACAATTATCATACTTTTAAAAATACGTAATTTTTAAACTTACTTAGGATAAACCCCAAAAAAAATCAAAGTGACTTATTTCCTTTTGGGGCCCCTTTTAACATCTTATTTTTTATACCCGCTGTATGATACATAAAGTCAGTCTTTTTTATAACTTTTTAAAAATTTAAAAAAGCTTTTAAAAAAAAAACTCAAACTGTTTGCAATGACCACTGTTTTTTTTTTGAAAAAAATATACAGTGAAAAACCCCCCTATGCCCAACCCTTAAAATATTTCCCCGAAAGCTCTTTGAAATGCCCCTGTTTGAGTATCGAACAAGTTCTTTCCCAAAACCCCAAATTTTTTGTTTGGTTGGGGGGGTTTTTTCACTAATTTTTCCCCTGGCCCCATTTTGACTTAAATTTTATAAAAAATATAAAAAAAAAAACCAAAACTTTTGGAAAAACCCAAAAAAGTTTTTCAGCGGGAAAATCTGGGGGGAGGTCTTTTTTTGTTTGGTCAAGTGGCTGGGCTTCGTTTCGGGGGTAGGGAGTGGTCGAAATACCGAGGTTCCACTGTATATTATTAAAAAGCCGAGGACTGGTTTCCGTCCCCTCGCTGGAATTTCAAAACCCTTTTACTCTGCCACAAAGTTTTCCTTCATTCCAAAAAAGTACTTTTAGTTAAAAAAAATCCAAAAAAAATAATCTGCCAACCAAAAAATTACTCTTGCTTGGGTTTGGATTCTTTGCTTCTAAAATTAATTTAAAAAGACAAATTAAAACCAAAAATATTGTTTCCCATGTTGACCCAAAGTTTGAAAATTTTTTACAAAGGTTTTTGTGCCAAACATCTCATAAGTTTTTTGGATACAGATAAAACAAAATTTTTAGTTACACAAATTTAAAGGGGACTAAAGTAACATACATTGTAACATGTGTTTAAAATTTCCTAGGGTAACCAAAAAAAAAACAGGGTAACCCCATTTCCATTGGGGTCCTTGTAATATTTTAATTTTGGGATTTAGCAATTTTATATTCACCTTCCATAATACTGTACCAAGTATATATCTCCAAACCAAGGGGCCTACAAAGCCTGGGGAAAAGGGAGGCATTTAGGTGAGATAAAAAGGAAGGGAAGTATAAGTTCAGTTTTCCCTTTGGGTCGGAACCCTCACCTCAATCAATGTAAATCCCTTTAAAGGGCTAGGACCCTAGTGATTTGGGGAAGAGGAAAACCAAATAAAAATTTAAAATTTTTGCAGATTGAATACACGGTTCTAAACAATTTTTTTCAATAAATGTATTAATAACGTTCGTTTTACGTACCCTAAATGGGTTGGGAATTAAAAAGATTAACCGGGCAACCCAACATAATCATGTAAAATAATTGGCACTGAGGCTATAATTTTTCCCGTTTATTCCATCAACCCTATTTTCCACAAGTTATCTACTTTAAAAACGTCGTTTTTAAAAACTAATGCAAGCCTCAACCCCAGACAAAAAAATTGTAAAGGGGTATATAAAAGTACACTGAGTGTATGTGTAGCGCGAGGGAGTGTTGAAATGAGAGCAGCAGCCCGCACAAGCACAGCACAACAAACGCAGCAAGCAGGCCCCCAGCACACAGTGGCTGAGTCTTGCCCGGTTTGGTGGACCCCGGAACTTTGTCCCCCTCCTAACACTTCCAATATTTTCCCTTTAACTCTTCCTTCCACACCTCCCATAATTCCTCCCACCGGCTCAGTCACAAAACTAATGAACCAACACAACACAGCACTACACGACACAACACTACAATGCACAACAAATTACCGTGTTACCAGTGTTTTGTCGCTACTATGTTACCTGCTGTGTTTTATTCCTAGTGTGTTACTGCTGTGTTATTGCTTGTTTGATTTGCTGCCTGTTGTGTTGTGATTCCTGCTGTGTTGTGTTACCTGTTGCGTTATGTTTCTCCGCTGAGTTGTTGTATTTTCTCTGTTTTTGTGCTATCTGTTGTGTTACTTTGTTGTCTGTTTTGTTCTTTGTGTTGTCTGCTGTATTATTGTGTTGCCCCATATGTTATGCTGTCTGCTGTGTTGTGGCTTGTTACATTGTCACCTGCAGTGTTGCCACATTACCTAGAGTGTTTCCTGTTGTGTTTACTGTTCTCCCTTCAGTTTTACCTTCTGTGTTCCTATTATACCTTCAGTGTTGTCTGAGTCTTATTGTGTTGTTGTGAGTCTTGTGTTCTGTAATGCAGTGTTGTGTAGTGCATTGCTGTGTAGTGTTGTGTAGTGTAGTGTTGTGTAGTGCAGTGTAGTGCAGTGTTGTGTAGCATTGTGTTGTGCAGTGTTTTGTAATGCAGTGTTGTATATTGTATGTGTTGTGTTGTGCAGTGTTGTGCAGTGCAGTGTTGTGTAGTGCAGTGTTGTATAGTGCAGTGTTGTGCAGTGTAGTGTTGTGTAGTGTAGTGCTGTGTAGTGTTGTGTAGTGTAGTGTTTGTGTAGTGCAGTGTAGTGCAGTATGTGTAGTGTTGTGTTGTGCAGTGTTTTGTAGTACGTGTTGTATATTGTATTGTTGTGTTGTGCAGTGTTTGTGCAGTGCAGTGTTGTGTTGTGCAGTGTTTTGCTGCAGTGTTGTGTTGTGCAGTGTTGTGCAGTGCAGTGTTGTGTAGTGTAGTGCTGTGTAGTGTTGTGTAGTGTTAGTGTTGTGTGTTGTGTAGTGTTGTGTTGTGTAGTGTTGTGTTGTGTTCTGTAGTGCATTGTTGTGTGATGTAGTGTTACGTAGTGTAGCTAGCTAGGTAATGAAGGTGAGAGGATACAGTATGATACCAAGATGGAGCTGGAGGAGGGAAGGGAAAGATATACGAGGTGAAGGAAGGTGGAAAGAAAGATACAGAGGAATGAAGCAGGGAAAAATGGTGGAATGTTTCATAGGAAAACATTGAGGGAGGTGTGGAGGGAAGGAAAAAAAAGATAGAGTCAGGGAGGGATGTAGGAAGGCAGGGAGGGCTGGAGGAAGGCAAGGAGGGATGAAGGGAGGTAAGGAGGGATGGTTCTACAAGTCCAGTTGTCACATCTGATAGAAAAATGATAGGATGGATAATGAGAACCTTCAAAACTAGGGATACCAAGCCATGATGATTCTCTTCAAATTGCTTATTCCCTCTAGGCTGGAATACTGCTGTGCACTAACTGCCTCCTTCAAGGCAGGCATAATTGCTGACTTAGAGAATGTACAGAGAACTTTTACGGCACACATAAGCACAATAAAGCACCTAAATTACTGGGAAGTCCATTGATTTTTATTCCTTGGAATGTAGACAGCCTATACTGTTTGCACAGACAGCCTATGTTGTCTGCCAGCTTAGTTCATATTTGTGGCACTCATGTGCTGCCCTCTCTAGGCCTGCCCAGGTCAGTGGGACACTGGTCCCACTCGCTCACTCACTCAGCAGCCTTGACTCAGTCAACAGGGTGACTCCTATCTCCTCACGGCCATGGCCCTCCCGGGCCATGGGGACTTAACACACAGCATGGGCATCCCAGATACCACAGTTAAAAAGACTATTATTTGGACTACTGAGCACCGCGCCAAATGCACAGTGATCGCAAAACATGTAGACTATTTTCTCCTGGTTGCCTATGACACAGACAAAGAAGACTTAATCAAAGACATTAGTACTAAGAACAAAGTCTCTGTTGGCGATATTTACAGACCTGAAAACTCTACCATCCTCAAAATACGCTGTTCAACTCCTTCTGACGCCTCTACCTCTCTTCAATCAAGGAATCCTTGCCAAGACCATCCGCATTCCTCCAAACGCTCTCTTCACTCCAAACTTTCACCCCATCACACAATGTTTGAAATGCTATAAATTCGGCCACGACAAAATCTCATGCACTTCCACACAAATCTGCTCCAGATGTTCAGCATCTGGCCACTTCTGGAACACTTGCAACCTCCCCCTTAAATGTTTTAACTGCGGCGGGTCACACACTGCAGTTGCAAATTCCTGCCCTTCTAGAAAAGACATTCTCCCCACCCTCAGAGCTAGCCAACCTCCCTCCCTCCCCAACCCTTTCCCTACACCTCCCCCCTACCATACCTTCCTCCCCTACCCCCAATGCCTGGGTTACTCAATTCAAATTCAAAGTTTATTCTCTATAAGGATTACAATGCTGAGTTTACAGAATTTGGTTATTGTGTGGTTTACATGTAGTAAAATAATGATTACAGAGTGTACCACTAGAACACCTAGCATGGCTAGGCATTTCGGGCAGACTTAGTTCAATTCTTAATTTTAAAATATTACAAATTATGAGGTAAGTTGGTATTATGGATATGTGACCAAATACTAGTTTGTGAGTTTAGCAATGTGAATGCTTTTGTTTTGGCACAGTACATAGTTTCAGTATTGGAGTATCACAGGATTCATTATTTTAAGATTGAGATTAATATTTCTGTTTATGGTCAAATAGGTGAGTGAGTGTAAGTGTGAACCACCAGGTGGTATTCGTGTAGTTAGTTGGCGGGGTGTATCAGGGAGATAAGATGTTTTCTAATGGTAGTTTTGAAGGTGATGAATGTGTCTGCAGTTCTAGAGTTTCAGGTAGAGTGTTCCAGATTTTAGGGGCCTTTGACATACATTGAATTTTTGTAAAGGTTTAGTCGGACAGGGGAATGGGCGTAGAGATGTTTGTGTCTGGTGTTATGCCTGTGAGTTCTGTCACAACTACAAGAAAGCGTTTTAGGTCAAGGTTGACATTGGAGTTTAAGGTCCTGTAGATGTAGACTGCATAGTAGTAAGTGTGGATGTACTGAACTGGAAGTTTAAAATCTATGAAGAGTGGGGGGGGTGTTGCCAGGGATGGGATTTTGTGATTATTCTTACTGCAGCTTTTTGTTGGGTTATTATTGGCTTTAGGTGTGTTTGCTGCAGTTGATCCCCAAGCACAAATAGCATAGGAGAGGTATGGATAAATAAGTGAGTGGTATAGTGTGAGAAGGGCAATTTGCGGCACGTAGTATCGATCTTGGAGAGGATCTCAACCGTTTTGGATACTTTTTTGGTTATGTGTTGGATATGGGTGCTGAAATTCAGGTTGTTGCCAAGGTTACAGGCCTAGGAATTTGCCCTCATTATGTCTGGTAATTAGAGTGTTGTCGATCTTAATGTTAATTTGTGCATCTCCTGCTCTGCTACCAAACATAATATAGTAGGTTTTGTCAGTGTTAAGCATAAGTTTATTGGCTGTCATCCAAGTCGATATTTTGATCAGCTCCTCGTTAACAATGGTGTTGAGGGTGGCAAGATTAGGGTGAGAGATGACATAAGTCGAGTCGTCAGCAAAGAGAATGGGTTTCAGGTGTTGGATATGTTTGGAAGATCATTGATGTATATGAGGAAGAGCAGGGGACCAAGGACTCACTTCCCTGCGGAACTCCAGTATCAAGTGGCCGTGTTGTTGATGCTGTGTCCTTTAATGGTGACATACTGATACCTATTAGTAAGGTAAGATTTGAAATAAGCAAGCGCGTGGCCTCTTATACCGTAATGGTCAAGTTTGTGGAGTAGGATGTCGTGGTCTACTGTGTCAAAAGCTTTTCTTAGGTCAATAAAAAATTCCTAGAGATATTCCTTATTTTCTAATGCTGTGTAAAGCAGATCTAGCTTTTTTTAAATGATTGCATCATTAGTGCTTTTTTTTTTCCCTTTGAATCCAAATTGGCAGGGGTTGAGTATGTTTTGTGCCGTTTTAAATGAATATAGTTCCTGTGCACGAGTTTCTCAAAGATTTTGGTAGCAGTGATAAGTTTGATATTGTCCTATAGTTGTTTAAGTCGGGTAGGGTCACCACCTTTATGTAGTGGTGTAACCCTTGCCATTTTGGGTTTCTACCACTTGGTCTACCTCTCCTACTCTACACACTTCAAACACCAACACACAGACTACAATCACTTTCCTTCTACAACCTACACCCACACTAGGCTACAAAACTAACTGCCAACTCGCCATTTGCTCCCCATTTTGGGGCGATGGTAATTTTTCTCAAGCTTACCAATCAGACTACTCACATGTCCTTAACCTAATCTTGTCTGCTAACAATCTTCCTCTTTTAATTATTCCCTCCTTCCTGCTTCTCTTCTAAGCCCCCTACAAAACCCCTATCTCCCCCCTCTCTCCCACTACACTTACTACACCCACCAGCTCTCCTCTCCCCTAAACCCCCCTTCACTACTTCTACCCCTCCCAAACCCAAACCCCCGCTGCTGCTGCTAAAGACCACCCTCCCCCACCTCTTTACCCACTTCCTCATCCCCAACCAAAGCTTCCACTTCCTCATCCCTTACCTTAGCTTCCACTTCCTCATTCCCCCACCAAAAACTTCCACTTCCTCTGCATCTACCTTCGCCTACTCCTCCCCCACAACCAAAACTTCATCCAGGTCCAACTCCACCTCCTCTTTCTTAAACTGCAGCGTGTCCAGAACAAGGCGCTGCGCTGGTGCAGATGTCAGATGGGAGGACTTCGCCACAAGCGAGTCTCTCCATGCCCAATTAGACATCCCTGTGCTGAATCTGTACTGGAAGACGCTCAGTGACAGACATAGACAAACTTGAGACACGACATGACTACTGGACCTCTCTCCTTGACGAAGACATTCGCAGACCCACAAACCAACACAACCTTTTCTACTCCTTGCATGATCCTGCTCCTAACCCTACTTACAAATAACCTTGGATTCACTGACAGGTACCTTGAGTTGTTCATTCTCTGACCCACGTTCGCCTTAGCTTTTGATTTAAGACATGGCTCAGTTCTACACTCCTCTCTATCAACCTCCATATCAACTGCACCAGTGTTTAACGGGAAGACAACATGGCAGAAAACCTGATCAACTAAATCTCCAAGGAAATGACAGGTCTGTAGGACTTTTTTCTTCAGTGCCAAACGAGGGAAAGAATTGAGCATTTAAACATGGCTGACCGGCATCCAAACAGCCGCTACTGCCAGACGTACAACTAGCGAAGTGAAATTCTCATCTTTACTGACGTTCATCTGTTGACAGTAGCATCATATCTGTACCACCATCATATCACCTGTACCAGTGCTAACGAGAGGGAAACACAGGAGACATCGTCAAATCAACAGTACAAAACTCCAAGGTTATAGGTCGGATATCCCTCAGTGCCAGTCGTGAGAAAGAAGTGAA
This sequence comes from Cherax quadricarinatus, assembly GCF_026875155.1. Lineage (NCBI taxonomy): Eukaryota > Metazoa > Arthropoda > Malacostraca > Decapoda > Parastacidae > Cherax > Cherax quadricarinatus. The sequence continues at coordinate 965,286 of NC_069472.1, read as the reverse complement.
TAGTTAAACAGTCAAGGTTATGTTTTAGTAGTGACCTATATTCAGCTGACCAGTGTACAGTGAGAATCATAGCAGAAAACGCCAATATATCTATAAACTCAAGGAAAAGTCAGGTTGTAGGTGACGTTATCTCCCTCAGTGTTTTAAAAATGGCTGAGTCAGCAGAACAGGTCAGGAGACAACAACACCACACAACCCCCGATAAATGGAATTGAGGGGGATTTGGAAGGATAAAACCATGGATTAAACCTTTCTGATCTACCAGACACAGGATGGATATGGGGTGCACAATAAACTAGCCACTTCGGTGGCAAAATCTAAAAAAAATCTGATCTACCAGAATGGAAAGGAGTTAGAAGTTAATTGGGGAAGCCAGACTGTGAAGTGAGATGGGAAGGGGAGTGTGTAATAAGGGGTTAACTGTAAGGGTTTTGTGAAGTTAAGGGAAAAGTGAGCAGTGAAGAGGGTTTTGAAGAGGAAATTTTACTAGTAATTCAGTGGTGATTGCTAAAGCAGATACTAAGTGTACTAGGGACTGGAAAAGAGAAATAAATATTATTGTATATGAGTAAAAGAGCGAAGAGTGAAAATGGCAGGCATTAGGGGGTACAGGCTGCCATAATTATATTTATATTTCTTCTTCAATTCCATGAAGAAAGAAATCAGTCATGGGGGCTGGAAAAGGTGAATGGAGTAAACAGTGCCCTGGACAGTAAAGCCCAATAGTTGCCATCCTACCAGAAAAGTAAATGTCACTATCGCCGCAAGGTATGGCAACACCGCATACCCAAACAAAAACAGTGGCACACAGCTCTTATTGTAGCGCTCTTAAGTGGTGATATCCAAATTAATCCAGACCTCAAACTATTGTGCAGAAGCAAAACAGGACAGATAAATGACGGCGATAATGACGGTCTAGTAGCTAGGAATGATAACCTTAACTCCATATGTAATGCATACATAGGTCAATGTGAGACGATACAGCCATTATTATCCCAAACACTACAAACAGGTGCATACACTGTACTAAAGTAAGCATTAAAAACAGAAAAGGCACCTTATGTAAAATGTGTAAGGGGTGGTGCAATGATGGATGTATGTACAATTATAGCAACGGTGCCAGAATTCATTTTGTGTGTAACAAATGCACTTTGGCACAGTTACCCTTTAGCAGTGATGACGTTCATTTACCTAATTTTAATACAAATGACCCATTGCCATATATTGATGATTATGATTGTTTTATGAAAACAGGCCTTCACTTTATTCATGTCAATGCAAGATCACTTCTTCCTAAATTGGCAGAGATTAGGACTCTAGCTAACAAAATTAGGGCGGCAGTTATAACCATCTCTGAATCTTGGTTGGATGATACGGTGACTGACGACGATGGTCAAAATAGATGGTTACAATATAAAACGCTTAGATAGGAACAGAAAGGGTGGTGGAGTATGTGCCTACATTAGAAAGACTTAGCTTACAACCCAAGACCTGATTTAAATAGCAATAAACTGGAGATTCTATGGTTTGAAGTGCTGCTTCCTAAGACTAAACCCATCTTAGTAGGAACTAGTTACCGCCCTCCTACCCAGGACCAGTTCTTAGAAGACTTTTCCAGAGTCTTGTCCGGAGTTGAAAACAATTGCGAGACAATAATACTGGGCGACTTCAATATCTGTTTTCAGCAGCGAAATAACGGGCTATGCAAAAGGTATAAGCAAATTCTAGGATTAAATAGTTACACTCAACTAATTAATACTCCAACTCGGATCACACAGTTCTCGGCCACCCTAATTGACCACATACTTTGTAACCGCTCTGAGAACATTAGTCAGTCAGGCGTCATTACCACAGGTCTTAGTGATCATTTCATCATTTACTGCACCAGGAAAATCACTAGGGATAGGAAAGGCCTACACAGGACAATAAAAATGAGGTCAACTAGAAACTACAGTAAAGAAACACTGGTAAACAGGCTACACAATTGTGACTGGACAGAGATAACAAGTTGCACGGACGTAAACGATGCCTGGGAAAAATTCAAAACAATGTTCACTACCATCCATGATAATATTGCACCAGTTAAAGAGGTTAGGATTAAACGAAGAACTGAACCCTGGATGAATACTGAGATATTAGATAATATGAAATTCAGAGACCAGCTGCTAAAAAGATTTAAAGCAAACAGACAGGACATTGCAGCACTAAATGAATTCCAAAGGGTGAGGAACAGAGTACAGAGACTTATAAAAGGAGCAAAGGCAAAGCACTACTGCTCAAAAATTGAAGAGTATAAGCATAACCCCAGAAAGCTCTGGCAACAACTAAAACAGTTGGGGTATAGCCATAAGCCTGTAGATAGGTCTAACATAGTACTCACTATCGATAATGAGGTATGCCACGAAACATCTAAGGTGGCAAATTGCTTTAATTCATACTACACATCTGTTGCATCAACACTAGTAAGTAAAACTACCAGCTGCATCAAATACCTTTAACACAGACTCTGATAAGTTTCAAACATACTATACCAATAAAAGGGGTAACCCCAAACAGTTGTCAACTAGTAAGTGTATCTCATGACTTTATTCAAAAAGAACTAAGCAGGTTAAACCCAACTAAGAGCACAGGCCCTGATATCATCCCGTCTAAGTTCCTAAAAGATGGTGCTTCTGAACTGTCAATCCCTATTACTCACATAATAAATCTATCAATCACCACTAATACCGTACCGGAGGGGTTCAAGGAGGCCAGAGTTACTCCTATCTTCAAGAAAAATAGTAAGTCTGATGTAAACAACTATTGGCCTGTTAGTATACTCAGTATAATATCTAAAATTCTAGAGGGGGCGGTGTATTCTCAAGTAGTTAAGTACCTTAATGACAACAACATTCTCCATAGCTATCAATCGGGCTTTAGAAGATCCTACTCAACCGACACCTCCCTTATTAATCTGATGGATTACCTGAGAACTGAAATGTCAAAGGGGAACCTCATAGGTATGGTAACCTTAGACCTGCAAAAGGCCTTCGATACTGTCAACCACAATATATTATGTAATAAACTTCAAGCTATCGGTATAGGTTTCTGTAGACTGGTTTAAGTCCTACCTTAGCAACAGGAGACAAATAGTCAAAATCAACAAAACAGAATCAGAACCCTGCCGATAACATGTGGAGTTCCCCAAGTAGTTATTCTGGGTCCCTTATTATTCTTATGTTATGTCAATGATATGCCTATCAGTGTCAAGTGCAAACTCCTACTGTATGCAGATGACAGTGCTCTGTTAGTGTCAGGTAAAGACCCACAAGATATTGCTAATGTTTTAAACACTGGAACTGGAGTCCTGCAGCAAATGGTTAGTAGACAACAAACTATCATTACACCTAGGGAAAACTGAAGCCATTCTCTTTGGCACGAAACATAAACTGGAAGGGTAAATAATTTTAATGTTCAATGTAAGGGGGAGCCCATCACTTTGGTTTCATCAGTAAAATATTTGGGAATCCCCTTTGACCCATGCATGTCAGGAGAATTGATAGGGAACAGTGTAGTAAAGAAAGCGAATGCCAAACTGAAGTTCTGTATAGACAAGCACAGTGTCTACCTACTGAGGCTCGCAGGACCCTATGTCTAGCCCTTATACAATGCCATATGGATTACGCTTGCTCTTCTTGGTACTCTGCCTTGACAAAAAAACTGAAAGATAGACTGCAAATCACCCAGAACAAAATCGTAAGATTCATCCTGGGGCTGGGACCAAGAGAACATGTAGGCCAGGATGAATTACAGCAGTTGGATATGCTGAATGTTGAAGACAGAGTAAAACAACTGAAGCTAAATCATGTTTTATAAAATTGCTCACAAACAATGTCCAGATATCTTGCTGTCAATTTTGTCAAGGTTGGAACCAAAGCAATCATAGTACTAGGGGGAGAGAGCACAACTTTGTAGTACCCAACAGTCATTGGACAGGCTTCAAACACCTTTTTATTGTACAGCAATAAAGGAATGGAACAGACTACCCGCACATGTTCAAAGCCAGTCATAGCATGAACCAGTTCAAGAAGAGTGCCAAAAGGTGTCTGATGAATGTAGCTACAGAAAGGGAGGGGAATGATTTTCTATTTTTTAGCTAACATACGTGTAAATTTTACCATATTCCTAGTAATGACCCTCGTATTGTAGATAGTCTTAATGACCTTGGTGTAGTAGATAGTCTTTTTAGTATGATAAGAAGATGTTATCTTCATTGTAGAATAATAAGAAAATATTATAACCTTTATATTATAATAATAAGGTAAAAGGACCCCAATGGAAATAAGTCACTCTGTCTGACTTTTTTGGGTTATCCTAGGTTCTCTACACATATGCTGCTATGTATGATAATTTTATGTAACTGTATTTGTGTATACCTGAATAAACTTACTTACTTACTTACTCTAGTGTTAATCATGGCCTCTCCCGTCCTCCCCGCTCACCCCACCGGAGTCCCAACAGAAGAGCCTGAATTTCTGTTCTCAATGTCTGTCCCACGATCGCCTTCGCTGCTGGGTTAAGCCCTGGCTCTATTTCTACGACTAAGAACACTCCTCTCCAATGCTATTCTTCGTCTGTCCCGTCTTCCCCGCTCATCCCATTTGGAATCTTACCTGATCTTGTTCGTTCGTTCGTTCCTTCTCGTTAGTATGACTTTGTAAATGGTCCAAGTCGGACCGAAACATCGTCGTAAGTTCCTCTCTTCTATGTGCGAGTTATTTGTGTATCGTTCCAGTCACGGTATTGTGCCATTTTTGTTATTTAATTGTAATCAAATATTAAGTAGTTACCCTAAGATATTGCTGCATATTGTCGTTTTCTCTGTCACTTACTTACTGAGAGCATGTAAATATATGAGGGGTATTTTAAGTATTTACCTCTCTAGGCTAAAGCCGCGCATTCGTTATAGTAATAATAATATCTTTTATTTCTACAAGTACATGACAAGGTATACAGGCCTACCTGACATCAATGACACTACTATATAGAAAGTCCCTTGTTATGCAGAGCATTTTGGGCAAATTGGGTCAATTTTTTTCCCGGGATGTGACCCACACCAGTCGACTAACATCCAGGTATCCATTTTACTGATAGGTGAACATAGACAACCGGTGTAAAGAAACACTTCCAATGTTTCTACCCTCGCCGGGAATCTAATCCGGACATTTAGCGTGTGAAGCGAGAGTTTTTGCCACCAGGCCACGGGACACCGTAGTGGTATGAACCTACATGTCTGCGCCTTATTATGGTGGCAGGAGCCTGTATATCAGCACATTATAAATCTTCCACTTATGAGGTTAAAGATATTTATTGGGAACTACGATGATATTCAAGTCTCCATGTATGTCATCCCCACAAATCCTCACTCTAGACCCCCCACATAACTGTAGAATTTTTTTTTTACATAATTTCCTAAATGCATAATATATAAATGAAAAATATAATGAATGTGTATTAAAATGTGATGTTTATTTGGACCCTTCGAGAAATTTCGAGTGAGGGGGAGGCAGAACAGACGAGGGAGTGATTGTCGCACAGGGAGACACAATTTTGAATTTAATGTGTGAACATTACCTGGAGTTTACCTGGAGAGAGTTCAATTATTATTATTATTATTAAAGATTCGCCGGTATTCTCCCGGTCCGGGCCTTTTCCAATTGGTGGCTCGGCCTTGGCTCCCTGTCTAGGGAGTGTCTAAGACCTAAGTTTCCCATGGGAGAAGGCACAAGTACCCCTTCATCTTTGGGACCAACTGTCCCCAGGCCTAGCCACAAACTAGGCCTCTCTGGTCTGCCATCCCCGCCCCAAGGGGGCTAATGGGAATGGCAGTCTTGTGAGCTACAAGCTCGGGCTCAGGCACCTACCCTACCCTACCCTAAAAGGGCTGGGTATGGTGTCGATGAAATCCTGACCTCAAGTGTGCAATGCAATCAGGCGTTCTCGAAGGTCATTTGGTGTATATCGGCCTCAGTCCGTAATTTAGAAACTGCTGACACGTTCCTCCTGAAGAATTGGGATAAATAGTGTGGAAAACCCTTACAATTCGGCAACAAGGACAGAAAAATAAAGGACGCCATTTGTAATTTGTGAGCACTTGTTGTCGTGGAAATTCTGCTAATAATTCGGCATCTTCTGAGCCAAATTGGGGGGTTTCGGCCTGAATTTGCAATAGGAACCCATGTTAATGTCCCCTGCTGAAGAATTGGGACAGGAAATTTGCGGGACCTCATGAATTACGTGTGTATGGCAAAAGATAAGGGCTACGACCATCACTCACAGGGAAGTGTGCCATTAGTCCTTGCATTTAGATCTCTAACTGGCGAGTGTAGGATCTAGGTGTTAGGCAGGTGTTGTGGTGTGATCCATCTACAGTAATTAAATGGTAAGTGGTAATACGAATTTCTTTTGTTACTCAGCAAGCCTAATTTTATACAGTCCATATTATTTTATAATTTACCATTATTGGTATTAATGTTTAATATTGTAATTATTAATTTAATGTCTGGTCTAGCTTTTTTGTGAGAGTAGTGGAAGAAGTGGACATCGAGGGAGTCACAGTTCGCGACCTACTGTGAATTAAGTCCCACTTATCTCACTCAAATTACTTGCCTGTAATAATTCAGGTAATGCCCTGTAAACCTCAATGCAGGTAATTTGCTCAAATAATATTAATAATTTACATAAGTAAGTAAGCAAGTTTATTCAGGCATAGGTACACATAAATACAGTTACACAGATTATCATACATAGCAGCTATGTTGTAGATAACCTAGGATAACCCAAAAAAACAGACAAAGTGACTTATTTCCATTGGAGTCCTTGTGATAAGCACTGTTTATATTTAAAAGTTAAAAACAGGTATCTAAACTATGTGAAAAGTAGTTAAAATGAAAGGAGATATACCAGGGGTGAGGTAAAAACCAGTTATTTGCATTAACACTGAAGATAGTATCAGATCATTGTACATGTTTGTTAGATATACAAGAAATAACTCTCCTCCCTTTCTGTAAGCCATATTCATTAGGTACATTTTGGCTCTCTTCGTGAACTGGTTCATGCTATGACAGGCTTCGACATAACCCACACCTAGTAAGTTTCTTTAGGTACAGGTGCACATAAGTACATTTCTCATATATAGTAACATATGTGTATATTACCTAGGATAATCCAAAAAAAAAAGTCAGGCAAAGTTACTTATTTTCAGTTTTTCGACTTTTTTTCCCCACGCCGACTCTACTCTCAAAGCCCTGTCCCTATAATATAACCCAGAATGTATACCCTCATCATCCCCTAACCCTACACCCAACCTTATCTAACCTCACCACCTGCAGTTCCAACTCCACCCCAAATCCCTCCCATCCTCTTCCCCTTTCTCTCCTCCAATTTCCCTATTTCCTTCACCTTCACCCCCTCTCCCTCTCCTGTTCCTTCCGACCTCTCCCCTAAGGTCTTCACATAGCAATCTTTCCCGTAGTCGAGGGAGTTAGTTTAATATCTTCATTGTGCACCCCGTACCCATCCTGTGGGCGGTAGTCAAAAGATTACAGAGGTACATAATGGGTCCAGGGACTGGACCCCAACGTTTTGACAGCTGAACAAGTTACAAAGGTAATAAACTCCAGGTAGATCTGGTCACAATCATGACCAGGTTACAAAGATAATGAATCATCTACGCGTCTATACGTGGAGTCGAGGGAGCAGATGTGCTAGTGTCTCTAGCTGATCAATGTCAAGAAGTTTCTTGCTTCTCGTTTTCTATATCGCCCTAGTAGATTTTTTTTTTTTTTGTGTGTGTGTGTGTATCCTTTGTCGTGTATGTTACTGTTACTGAGTTTTATTTTGATGTGTATATTAGCATTATACACTATGTTTTTTTACTGTATGCTGTATCGTTATTCGATGAACCTTTCTACTGTCCAAAGCTGACGGTACGGAACAGATTTTATTTTCGTTGTTTGTACATGTTTTTTATCGTCCTTTTTTAACAAAAAGTTAACAGTACCATATCGAATTCCATGTACTGTTTTACCATCTGTGTCCTACCAGCTTGTTATTTTGACATCCAGAGGATCATACATAAATGCTGCTGGAAATGGGCACCCATCATTTTGTTAGTTAAGCATGTTACAATAGGGATGAACTAAATACAAAATTTATTGGGTTTGAAGTAATAATGAATTCATTACGCAATTTGCGTGGTGATAGTGTGTTTGGTTCACAACCCAAAACGCTCGGGGGTCGAGCCCTTAACGAGGCGGGACATAGGGACAAGTCTACTAACACCTACTGCCCCTGTTCTCTAGTAGTACATATATGCTAAGAAATTAGTCAGTTGTGAGTCGCATCAAGGAGGAAGTCCTATATCAAGGCCCCCGATAGAAATAATCCATAATGTTTGACGTTCATGGATTAAACCTGAGCTATTAACCCTCCGGGGTTAAAATTCTGAATAAATTCTTCCAGAACTCTGAAAATTTTAACCTTTTTTTATTTTTTGAGTAAGAAGGGAAAGCAGTGCGACCGAGGGGGAACCCATCAAATGTTAGGATGAAGATTTTATTAAAATTTATTGATCCCGAGGTTTGTAACCTTTGGAAAAAACCCCCAAATAAATCCGCTGTCGTTATGTCTGGCCTTTTTCATTGGGGGTCCCTTGATCCTCTTGCCCAGGAGCACCAACAACATTGGGTTAACCCCCCAGGTACTTTACTGCAAAATTAACGGGGGGCAAAAGGGTGTAGGAAAACACGGCCAACGTTTCCCTCGTCCGAGGAACGAATCCCGATCCCTTTTTGTAGCTGACGCCGCTACCATAGCGGGATAGTATTGATGTTGAATAACTTGAAGGGCCCAAAACACTGGTGAAAAATGGGAAGAATGAACGAAGGAAAGAAAGAAGGAATACTGAATTTTAAATTTGATCTCGATAATTTTTTTCCAGGAGGAGGAAGAATAAAAAGGGGAAAGGTATGAGTTTTGGCGAGGAAAAAAAGGGGATAAGAAGGAAAAATTGAGGAGAGGGGATAGAGGGAATTTTGTGAGGGGGGATAGAAAAGAAATTTTAAATGCGGATAGTTTATTATCAGAAGACTGGGAAAGCGTTCCTGGTGTAGGCCCTCAAGTGATGAAAATCAGTTTACAGAGCTACGTTTTCATAAATTCCCAAAAACAGTGATCCATCCCTGAGTTCCTATTTTTTTTTTCCTATTTTCTTTTTCTTTTTCTTTGTTTTATTCGAATTCTTACCCCTGGGGGGTTAGAAACCCCGAAAACCCAAGAGAATCGTGTGACTCATTGCTCTTGGGTACGCTTTCTGAAATGTTTATGCATTTAAAAGAAGCATTATGTTAGGTGGTTTGTCCAGACACTTCTCATCAACCAAGATGCGACTTCGGGGTTTTTTTCGGATGCAGCGACTCGCTGTTGCTGCTCCCTCAAGGAAAAGTACAACTTTAAAGGAAGCTGACTTCTCTGTCAACTCAAAGGGAAGAACTTGATTTAAAAGGAGGAAAAAGAAAAGTTCATAAAAATGCTAAACAAAATTCATGTTCTGACTAAAAGGGAAAAGGAAAACATAGGTCTGTCAGTCTGTGTGACGATCGTCACTCCCAGTGCGTGCTCCCTTCTTATATTTTACGTACTCCCCCTTTAAGGGAAGGGACTGCTTGTTGTTGCTACTACTGTTGGGAATTATACGCAGTTGAGATGAGACACTTTTGCAGCAATGGGGAAACTTTTTTCAGGGAAAATTTTGCGAAAAAGTTTCCTGAAAAAAGATTCCCAAAATGCTGCATAAGTGTCCAATCTTCAACTTGTCGTGAGAAATGCAACCCCAGCGTGGGAATACACCTCCTGGAATAATTCATACACATAGGGGAAAACTTTGAGAAAAGAGGCAACGATAAATTGTAAGGTGCAAATACTTTAGGGAAGTAGGGGACAGGGTGGAAATGAGAATGATGGAAAAAAGGAAGAAAAAATGAAAAGGGAAAAAGGAGAAAACAAAAAGAAAAGAAAGATTCAGAAAGAAAGTTAATTTGCAAACAACGAGAGCACAAGCCGACTACTGTGAGTTACAAGTATATAGAACAAGGTTTTTATTTAATATTAAAATGATATACAATACTGATAGGTTGATAAATAAGACACATGTGCAACAATTATAAATTTTTATCTTTCTGAATGAAGATACTTAACTGTTGCACATGTGTCTTATCAAGTTATTTATTGTTACATTTCGCCCAGTGAAAAAAAAAAGCATTATATTTTTTTCCTCAGAGTGAAACGTTGTCACGATCAAAGATTTCCTCTACATATACAACGTTTTTTTACATCATGGTGTGGTTATCAAGTCCTCGTATCCGGCTGCTCCTGACCGCTCCTCTTGAAACCTGAACCCCTTGTGTTCTGACTCATTGTGTGAGAGTCCTAGACTTGTTAAATTCCTCTCGAAGGTTCAGTGACTTGGGTTACCAGTGTGGTAATTCCACAACGAGCCAGGAGATGAAATTCCAGTGTTGAAGTTAACAAAATACAGTCGTAAGGAGACACACCTGAAGTCATATGTAATCTATAACGAAGATTTTACTGATGACCAGTGGTGGATAAAGATTCCAGATAGCTTCATCTGTCTCATTAACATCGTCCAGAGTGTTTCAAAGATATGGACCCAATTTCAAAGCAGTATATATCACAATCAGGTCCATCCTTTTTGAAACAAGTAGATGCTCATGTGAACGAAATAGTGTGATAGTTGTATCGTTCATACAGCTAAAGTGGTGCCTAGCGAGGGGAAATTTTAACTTAATATAATATTCTCCCGACTTCTGCTCATTTACAAATCTCTTTGTGCGAGGAAGCCATAAATTTGTGCGTTTCTCTGGCGACAGAATTATGTTCAGGGCTTTCAAGAATTCCTTTACATGTGAGCGCACGTGCATGCGTACATACACAGGCACATGTTTGTGTACACACACACACACACACAGAGGGGTCCAGGAGCTGTGAATCGACCCCTGCAACCACATATAGGTGAGTACGCATACACACACACACACACACACACACACACACCACACACACACACACACACACACACACACACACACACTCACACACACACATCAACCAAATAACTGCTGCAGCATAAGGGCGCCTGGCAAACCTGAGAATAGCGTTCCGATACCTTAATAAGGAATCGTTCAAGACACTGTACACTGTGTATGTTAGGCCCATACTGGAGTATGCAGCACCAGTCTGGAACCCACACCTGGTCAAGCACGTCAAGAAGTTAGAGAAAGTACAAAGGTTTGCAACAAGGCTAGTCCCAGAGCTCAGGGAATGTCGTAGGAGGAAAGGTTAAGGGAAATCGGAATGACGACACTGGAGGACAGAAGAGTCAGGGGAGACATGATAACGACATACAAGATACTGCGGGGAATAGACAAGGTGGACAGAGATAGAATGTTCCAGAGAGGGGACACAGGGACAACGGGTCACAACTGGAAGCTGAAGACTCAGACGAGTCACAGGGACGTTAGGAAGTATTTCTTCAGTCATAGAGTTGTCAGGAAGTGGAATAGCCTAGCAAGTGAAGTAGTGGAGGCAGGAACCATACATAGTTTTAAGAAGAGGTATGATACAGCTCAGGAAGCAGAGAGAGAGAGGACCTAGTAGCGATCAGTGAAGAGGCGGGGAGAGGACCTGAGTCACGACCACTGCAACCACAATTAGGTGAGTACAATTAGGTGAGTACACACATAACACACACACACATACACACACACACACACACACACACCACACATACACACACACACACATACACACACACACACACACACATACACACACACACACACACACACACACACACACCACACACACACACACACACACACACACACACACACACACACACACACATACATACGCACACACACAGGAAGGCCAGGGCGAATGAAGCCAAACTACAAGAAGGGGGACTACACGGGAATGAGGAACTTCCTGAACGGGGTTCAGTGGGACAGAGAACTGGCAGGGAAGCCAGTTAATGAGATGATGGAATATGTAGCAACAATGTGCAAGGAGGCTGAGGAGAGGTTTGTACCCAAGGGTAACAGGAATAATGAAAAAGCCAGGATGAGCCCATGGTTCACCCAAAGGTGCAGGGAGGCAAAAACCAAGTGTGCTAGGGAATGGAAGAAATATAGAAGGCAAAGGACCCAGGAGAATAAGGAGAGCAGTCGTAGAGCCAGAAATGAATATGCACAGATAAGAAGGGAGGCCCAACGACAATATGAAAACGACATAGCAGCGAAAGCCATATCAGACCCGAAGCTGTTATACAGCCACTTCAGTAGGAAAACAACAGTCAAGGACCAGGTAATCAGGCTAAGGAAGGAAGGAGGAGAGACAACAAGAAATGACCGTGAAGTATGTGAGGAACTCAACAAGAGATTCAAAGAAGTTTTCACAGAGGAGACAGAAGGGGCTCCAGAAAGACGGAGAGGTGGGGTACACCACCAAGTGCTGGACACAGTACACACAACCGAGGAAGAAGTGAAGAGGCTTCTGAGTGAGCTAGATACCTCAAAGGCAATGAGGCCGGATAACATCTCTCCATGGGTCCTGAGAGAGGGAGCAGAGGCGCTATGTGTACCTCTGACAACAATATTCAATACATCTATCGAAACAGGGAGATTGCCTGAGGCATGGAAGACAGCAAATGTAGTACCAATCTTTAAAAAAGGAGACAGACATGAAACACTAAGCTACAGACCAGTGTCACTGCCATATATAGTATGCAAGGTCATGGAGAAGATTATCAGGAGAAGAGTGGTGGAACACCTAGAAAGGAATGATCTCATCAACAGCAGCCAACATGGTTTCAGGGATTGGAAATCCTGTGTCACAAACCTACTCGAGTTCTACGACGTGGTGACAGCAGTAAGACAAGAGAGAGGGGGGTTTGTGGATTGCATTTTATTGGACTGCAAGAAGGCGTTTGACACAGTTCCACACAAGAGATTAGTGCAAAAACTGGAGGACCAAGCAGGGATAACAGGGAAGGCACTGCAATGGATCAGGGAATACTTGTCAGGAAGACAGCAGCGAGTCATGGTACGTGGCGAGGTGTCAGAGTGAGCACCTGTGACCAGCGGGATCCCACAGGGGTCAGTCCTAGGACCAGTGCTGTTTCTGATATTTGTGAACGACATGACGGAAGGAATAGACTCCGAAGTGTCCCTGTTTGCAGATGACGTGAAGTTGATGAGAAGAATTCATTCGATCGAAGACCAGGCAGAACTACAAAGGGATCTGGACAGGCTGCAGACCTGGTCCAGCAATTGGCTCCTGGAGTTCAACCCCACCAAGTGCAAAGTCATGTTGCAAAGGTTTGCAACAAGACTAGTCCCAGAGCTAAGAGGTATGTCCTACGAGGAGAGGTTAAGGGAAATCAACCTGACGACACTGAAGGACAGGAGAGATAGAGACAACATGATAACGACATACAAAATACTGAGAGGAGTTGACAAGGTGGACAAAGACAGGATGTTCCAGAGATGGGACACAGCAACAAGGGGATACAGTTGGAAGTTGAAGATACAGATGAATCACAGGAATGTTAGGAAGTATTTCTTCTGCCACAGAGTAGTCAGGAAGTGGAATAGTTTGGGAAGCGATGTAGTGGAGGCAGGATCCATACATAGCTTTAAGCAGAGGTATGATTAAGCTCACGGTTCAGGGAGAGTGACCTAGTAGCGACCAGTGAAGAGGCGGGGCCAGGAGCTTGGACTTGACCCGTGCAACCTCAACTAGGTGAGAACAACTAGGTGAGTACACACACACTTATTTTCTGGAGGAGGTGACAGAATGAGTATGACGAAAGAGGCTCCAAAAGGATCAATAAAATCATTATATTTGTACGTTAATGATATGACAAAGGAAATTGAGGAAGAGATGATCCTGTTCCCCGAAGATGTGAAACTAATGAAGAGAAGACTAAGAGAAGCAATAAGAATTTAACTTAGTAAATACATAG